>JAOVYX010022572.1:0-43229 GCA_035668315.1 Drosera spatulata
CTTATATTAAATACAGTGTCTATTACATTTCACATTACTAATGCATTACAAATGATCTATTATAGGATTCATATTTTGAGCGACTCGGTCAGCTGCCTAAGTCACAGATGGATGAGTCTGTCGATCCGGAGGTTGCTCAGCAACAGTTTCATGCAGCGGCTGATTGGGCTTTCTTGGAGGTCTCTCGGATCGACAAGGGAAGGGTATATGGCATCGGCTCAGCTACGAGCCAATTATACCCCCGATCCATGCTCAGTTCTTCATCCAGGAGTCAATCGCAAAGCTCTCGGGGGAATCCAGAGGATTACTACCAGTTGAAGGAAGAAGTCCTCACTCTCCGACAGAGCCAGGCCAGGATGGAGCAGTAGATGGCCTTCCTCTTCAGGAAGATGGAGGAGGATCCTTCCACGTGTCAGAACGAGGCTGGTAGAGCTTTTCCTCATTTTCAACCACCTCCGAATGACGATTCCTGTCCCTCAGAGTAACGCGATGTTAGACTAGCTGGGCATTGATGCCTATTAGGCTGTTCTAAACTCATTACATTTGTATAATTCAAAATCTTAGTTCAATTTGATTGATGTTTGTATATTTCAGAGTTTCTTGATGTTTTAGGTACATGTATTTGTATTGGTACGGTTGAAATTTGGATTTATTTTTTAAAAAAATTTAACTCAATTAGCGACGGAATCCGTCGCTAAATCTTTCAACTTGCCGATGACATTTAGTGACGGAATCCGTCGCTAAATCTTTCAACTTGCCGATTAGCGACGGAATCCGTCGCTAATTTTTGGTTTAGCGACCACGTTAATAGCGACGGAAATAATCCGTCGCTAATCTGTCTCTAAATAATTTTAGCGACGAATTTTTGGCTTTTTGCGACGAAAACTTTTCGTCGCAAAACGACCCTTTTTTTGTAGTGATATATGTATGGAAGATCCAAAGCTAGCACGAGTAGACCCAGGTCCAGATTTAGTCGTTAATCCTGCTGACCAAGTCAAAGCTTCAGTAGTGGCTTTTGTCTGCTCCCTCCTGAAACATTTCACTCCTCGCTCATCTTCATTCTTCATCTATCCAACATGTAGGGCCTAAGACTATAGTTATGCGGGGTGCAATAATGCGCTAATACTTATGACAATATTGATGATGATGTAGTTGAGCTTGTGAACAATGAATATGTAAAGGCACCCTTCTTATCCAGGCAAGGTGTCTTGGGATCACAACTCTTTAACTCAGTGCTAGACAGCAGTCTGGACATTCAATTATGAGTCAGCCTATTAAGATAGAAGTGTATACACTACCTAGCATGCGTCCTGGTGAGATTTTTCTGGTATCAGGTCCATCTTACGTGTTTGCTGTGAATGGGGCAATTGGTGCTCGTGTATTAGCAATCTTCCTTATGAAAGCCGATGGAAGGGGAAGAGGGGGTGAATAGTCTCTTTTTCAAAAACTCACAATCTGATCAAAATTAGATTGACAGTAGAGTTGTTCAGAGATTACTGCAGTAATGCGGAACCTTACTATAATAATGTTGATTTTTTTTAGTTTTATTCTAAGTCAAAGTTGATTAGCAGTAGGCCTATAGGTACTAAAACATAATGTAAAAACACAAAAGTTTTTATATTGGTTAGGCAATATAGCTAAAATACGGCTATATCCCTTACCTCATCTAGGAGGTGGGTATACTCTTCGATGGTTACCTTTGCTACGAGGGCAGTATCCTCCTCGATTTGTCTCTGGCCCCTCTTGGACTTAGGTTGTTCAACCAAGTCTGCTTTTCCTTTACCTTTGAGGTCTATGGTTGGTTGAGGTTCTTGTGATGTATGTGGTGGTGTTCTGATGATAATACTTGTGGATGTGGTTGTGGTTGTTAAAGTTGATATGTGTGATCGAGAGGCTTCTGTGGTGGTAGTTGTGGTATCATCAGCCTCTATTGTAGAAGGGATGATCTCCTTCCTTGTTGTAGGAGATGGAGAAGGGGTTACTTCACATGGCAAGTCTTTTAGCACTTCGGCAATCACCTCAATGGTAGTGGTGATTATAGGAGGAAGACTTCTTCTTAATGCACCAACCTCTTAGACTATTGCACTAGAGGTAGAGTCTGCTACAGTTGATTCCACTGCCAAACCTTCCTGCAAAGATTTGCTGCTCAGTGATGACTTAAGAAGGAGGATAAGCTTCTTCTTGGTGATGTATCTCTTCTTCTTTTTCAACCCCTTTTTAAGAGGCTTTTTTGACACAGGGGTCATCTCTACAGCAACATCTACAGAAGTGTTTGTCGTTGTAGCAGTAGAGTTGGGCCTTTCTGTGTCAGTTTTGGGTAACCTCAGTGGCTTCTTAGGTAGTGGCCCCAGCATTAGCCTTGGTTCTGGGCTTGACTCCCCCAGATGAAATAGCCTTAGAATTGATTATCTTGAGACCATTCAATTTCTTGCCTTTCTTAGAGGAAAGGCCAAGACATGTTCCAGAATTATGCTCCAGATTCGTCCAAAAAAGTTTTGATAGATGGTTGTCTCCAGTTGATGAAGAGGGATGTAACTCCAATTCATCTTTTTCTTCATGAGTAGAGAACTCATGATTTTCAACTGGTCTTCTGTCACTTGGTCCTTTGCATGTTTTCTTGACAGAAAGACTTTCTTCACTGCTTCGACAAGCAGTTTGTATTTGAGGAGCAACAAGGCCCTCATTGTTCGTGTAGGATGGTTTCGGTTTTCTTCACCAAGCATCTTCAACCTTGTTGTTTGGATAGTTTCTGTCATGTACCACTCAAGTTATAATGTATAAAGCGTGATAGTGTAATATCTGTCCCTAGATCATGGATGTATCTTACATTACTAGCCCTTGGATTGGAACAACCTCATTATGGGGTATATAAGGGGGAGACTAGGGATTATATAGACATTGATTTCACTCATATTACATCCTGATCGTTACCAATTCTTCATCTAACTTTCTTGGTCCTTGGCCGCGTCGAGCTAGCTCCATCACATTGGTATCAGAGCTTCGATCTGAGTAGACTTAGATTCTAACCACCATAATCCATGGCGAGAGGACGAGGACGAAATGTGAGAGTTTCCTCAGATCTTGCCGCAGCGGCTCCGACACCAATGGTCGATCTGGCTGCATTGAAGGCGATGATGAGCAAGATATGGAGGCAGAGAGGAGAAGGACGGAGGAAGTGATTAAGAAGATTAGGGTAAAAGTGAGATTTGAGAATTTGAGGATGCGATTGAGGAATCGAGAGGAGTATTGGATTCGAGTAGTAAGGGGACCCTCTCGGACTCGTTACCTTCAATGGCGCATACTTTTCCAATGTCGAGGACGCCAAGACGAGTTCAAAATGTGTTCCAATGGAGGGAGATGCTGTCGGCGACAGATGCGCCGTTGGCGATGAATGATCGAAGGAGGGGGGAGGAGCTGCATGAGGCAAGAACTAACCATCAACCGCCGCAGGGAGGGAGAAACAACCTTCCAAGTTTCTGACAACCATCGTCGGAGAGGCCAAGAAGAGGGTACCAAGGGGTTGTTGAGAATATATGGGCTCGTGATGGGGAAGAGGAAGAAGCTTGGGGGGTCCTCGACGACATCATCAATCTCAAAGAATGGATCATCATGTTGGTAATAACTCTTTTTCCTTTCTGAAACTGGATCTTTCTGTATTTGATGGGGCGAATGCAAAGAATTGGGTGAGGAAGGTAGAGAAATTTTTTCGGTTATATGGGATTGATGATTCTCATAAGGTAGAAGTGGCTGCTATGCATATGGAAGGTCGAGTTGAGAATTGGTTTTATGGGTTTGTAGAGAGTCATGCCTTAGTTGATTGGGAATAATTGAAGTTGGGTATTCTGAGTAGGTTTGTGGAGAGGATGGGTTATGATCTGGTGGAAGAGTTTAATAAGCTTCGGCAGATGGGATCGGTGGAAAAATATGTGGAGATCTTTGAGGATATAAAGTTTCACATGTTGCAGTTAAATGCATTCTTGCCAGAGTCATATTTCGTGTTCAGTTTCATTTTGGGGTTGAAAGATGAGTTGAAACCTATGGTGAAAATGTTCCATCCCTCCACGCTTGAACAAGCATCATACCATGGTAAATTGCAGGAATGGCAGCTACAGACCTTAACCAGCAAAACCAAACCCAACCTGTACCAAAAGCCCTATGTTCCATACAAATCATCCACATATACCACCACACCAAAATTCCCTCCCATCCCAAAACCCTCTAACCCACAAAACCTAAACACAAAAGAACCATATCCTCCCAAAGGTCACCTAAAGTTGTTAGACTTGAGAGCTCAAGGTTTGTGGTTCAGATGCCATAGTAAGTATACTCCTGGTCACCAATGCTCAGCCAAGATGAATTTTCTTGAGACTTGTAGAGATGATGAGATACAACATGATAGTGGTACGAAGGAAGGATTAGATGAGGGTATCATAGCTGAGCAGGTTGTTTCTGAGGGTAAAAGGGATATAATGGGCAATTCTATTCATGGCCTTATAGAATTCATACCACAGAACACTATTAAGATTCTAGGTAAGGACTCTAAGACCTTAATCACCATATTGGTTGATTCTGGCTCCAAAACCAGCTTCCTAGACTCTGCTATTGCTTAAGCCACTGAATGCAGCATTAAGGATACCTTGCCCTTGAGAGTAGTTGTTCCTAATGGCGATTTTGTTGAGAGCATAGCCATTTGTCTTGGGTTTACATGGTTCATGCAAGGGGAGCAATACACAGCTGATTTGAGACTGCTTGATCTGGGCAATTGTGACATGGTGCTCGGGGTGGATTGGCTCAAGCTCTATAGTCCTTTGACCTTTGATTTTAAGGAGGTTAAACTGTCCTTTCATAAAGAAGGCAGGATGATTACACTCAAGGGTATCCAGGAGGGTCATCCTAAGGCCATACATGATCAAAAGGCCATTAAGCTGTCTAAAAATGCTAAGCAAGCCTTTCTATGCCAGTTATACAGCTTAGAACCATTGGAGTCACATGAAGACAACACCCTTACAGTCATTACTGCTTTACTACAAGAATTTATAGATATCTTCAATGAGCCCACCCAGTTGCCTCCTACCAGAACACATGACCATGCCATCAACCTTATATCCAACTCCAAGCCTGTGAACCTACATCCCTACATATTTGCTCACTTTCAGAAGGGTGAAATTGCGAAACAAGTGCAACAAAATGTTGAGTTCCCAGGTGATCAGGTCCAGTCAGTCCCCATTTGCCTCTCTAGTGCTTTTAGTCAAGAAAAAGGACAACTCTTGGAGATTCTATATTGACTATAGACAGTTGAACTCCATTATCATCAAGAATAAATTTTCTATCCCCCATATTGATGATCTTCTTGATGAGCTGCAAGGATCCACCATTTTTTCTAAGCTGGATCTTTGTTTTGGGTATCATCAGATCAGAATGAGGGAAAAAGATGTGTATAAGACTGTATTTCGAATTCATCATGGCCACTTCGAGTTCAGGGTCATGCCCTTTGGTCTTTCGAATGTCCCTGCTACATTTTAGAGCTTAATGAACGACATCTTTGCTGCTTACCTTAGGAAATTTATTTTGGTCTTTTTTGATGATATACTAGTGTACAACTGCTCTTTGGAAATGCATCTTCAGCTCCTCAGAACTGTTCTGCACATTTTAAGAAGTAACACTCTGTATGCTAAGCGTAGCAAATGTACTTTTGGTCAACCCTCTGTGGAGTATCTTGGCCATATTGTGGATGAAAGAGGAGTATCTACTGACCCTGCAAAGATTCAAGCAATGCAGAACTGGCCCTTGCCCAAGATAGTCAAGGCATTGCGTGGATTCCTAGGTTTGACAGGATATTATCGAAAGTTTATCAAAGACTATGGGGTGACAAGCAGGCCATTGACTGACATGTTGAAGAAAGGTTCTTTTATTTGGTCCGATGAATCCATTCTTGCTTTTGAGAATCTCAAGACTGCTTTGTGTAACATCCCTATCTTGACTCTTCCTGACTTTTCTAAGGGCTTTATCATTGAATGTGACGCATCAGAGATGGGACTAGGTGTAGTTCTGTTACAGGACAAAAGGCCTTTGGCTTTTTTGAGCAAGCCTTTGGGTCCCAAGGCATGAGGGTTATCTGCATATGAACGAGAATCTATGGCTATACTCATGGCTACCCACAAATGGAAACATTATTTGATGGCACACCCATTTGTGATTCGTACCGACCTTCAAACTCTTAAACATTTGTTAGAGCAAACGATTACATCGTGTATACAGATGAAGGGTCTTTCCAAGCTATCGGGATGGAGTTACACCATTGAGTACACTGAAGGTGCGAATAACAAAGAGGTTGATGCTTTATCGAGGCAATTTGAGGAGTGCTCTACTGTTAGTGTCTATGTTCTTGCATGGGTTTCTGAGGTTCTTGCTAGTTATGAGGGCGATACATTTGCCATTGATCATATAGCAGCTGTTAGCTGTACTCCTGATACATCCTCTCCCTTTTCTTGCAAACAAGAGCTGCTTCGAAAAAATAACTGGCTATATATTGGTATTACAGGGTGTCTCAGGCAGCAGTGTATTTCTCATTCTATTCTTCTACAGAGGGTCATTTTGGCTATTAAGGGACATGGAGACGTATGCATAATATTCTATTTTGGCCTGGAATGAAGGAGGATATTTCCTCTTTTATCAAAGCTTGTGAGACTTGCCAGAAAAATAAGGTGGAGCAGCTACCATATCCAGGTAAACTTCTGTCACTTCCATTCCAGATGGAGCCTGGCATGATGTTTCTATGGACTTTGTAGAGGGTCTTCCCTTATCTGATGGGAAAAACTCCATACTGGTTGTCGTGGATTGTTTCTCACAATATGCTCATTTTCTGGCTTTAAAGCACCCTTTCACAGCTATTCAAGTGGCTAATCTCTTCTTTGATCATGTCTTCAAGCTCCATGGTCTTCCTCGAAGCATTGTCTCTGACAGAGATTGTAATATTCCAAAATTTCATACTTTAAAAATATGTCAAATACGTATATAAATTTCATTATTTAATAAGAGACGTACGTACGAGTCGATATAACGAAATAGTTATGTTATATCTCTCTTTAAAATATATAACATACGTACATGATGAATACGTAAATAAATATAACGAACGAGTAAGCAACGCTATGGCGTTATAATGTAACAAGTGAATCTATATCGAACGAATAAATATAACTTATTGACAACGTTATAACACGCGAATAAAAATAACAAACAAGTTATGATAACGTTATGTTATAATATAACGTTATAACGTTAAGAATATTGCATGTTAGGGATACCCATTTTAATCCCAAAAAATTTAGATTAGTAAATGGGGTATGATATTAATATTTTTGAGATAATTAAATAGATATGAATTAATTAACGAAAGATCAATATTACAAAATTGGGATATGTCGAAAAGTTGTCGAGGGTATATTTTCACTCGGCAATACGTTTTCCCTGCCTGGAAACCATTTTCCCGCATGCCAGATATTTCCATCAATACCATTGATCGTCCTGCTCCTGGCCATCAGTCCGTTCCGCTTACACATTGTGTTAAAATGCTGAATTCTCACTCTTACTCGCCAACTTCATCAGCTCCAAACCCAAACCAAACCCGAAACCGCTCACCACCACCATCACCTGTGTCGACACCTTCGGTCACCACCACCAACGCCACTCTCCGCCACCACCGCACTACCACATCACCACTGCCCTCCTCACCATCACTGGACCATACTCCATCGTCACCACCAACGACCATCTTCGCCACCACCATAACCACCCAAACCGCGCCAACCCCAACTCCATCATCGTCATCCACACTCCCCACCACAATCACCACCTTCATGCCATCACAGCCACCACGAACACACCACCTTCGCCACCACCATTACACGACAACACCACACGAACCGTCTTCGTCGAGCGAGCCCAAACCGGTTTCGCCCACGAAAACGCCCCTTCACCACCACGCGATCATCGTCTTCAACAAACCACCACCATAAACACACACCTTGTTGCCTCCCCACTGCAACCGAAGGCCGCTAACGTCGAGCCTTGCTTCGTCTTCCTTCCCAAAGCCGAAGCCGTCGCCACCGCAACCACAAACCACCACCATAAAACGCACAAAACCCACGTCACCACCATCTTCTTGAGCCTCCAACGACCCCCAAGAACACCCCGAGACGACTAAGAAGCAACCATGTAACCCTCATGAAGATTCCTTGAAGCTTGGACAAGGAAATGTATTTTAACAAAATTTCGACGAAACCAACGACTTCAACGACGTTCTCCGGGCACCAGCAGGCCCAAAGAGGCGATGTTAGGTAGACAGCGAAGGTAGTGAGGTTTGGGTGCCTTGGGTTTCGAGATTTGGACTTAAACGAACTTAAAAACACTTTAAAAGCTTTTCCGGCCAACTTTCGGTCAAATTTTGGCCAAAGTCCGACGACCAGCGGTGACAAAGCATGGTAAGACAAAGTACTTTGGTGACGTCGGGTGCCTTGGGTGTCGGGATTGGGATAAAAACGAGCCTTAAAACACCTTGTCGGAGCTTTCCAACGATATTCCGGCCACTTTTTCGGCCATCGACGGTGACGACAATGGGGGCAGAATAGTAACAAAGGTCGGACAGCGGGGCGGTGACCTTGGGTGTCGAAGGCTCTAAGGTTTATAAAGGTTTTTTAACCCTAAATAAAACTAGGGTTAAACACGCTTTAAAGGTAACCTAACCCCTCTCGATCCATCTCGTGCTTAATATTTTATCAATATGATGTGTTATGATAATTATGATGAGAAGGGTACCGCCAGGAGAGCAATGATATACTTGTTTGTTTGTTTGATGCGTTGAAACGATAACGGAACTAAGATTTTGATAATATATGCATGGGTGCATGCATTAGGTTAGGAGACACTATTTAATGCTAATAATGATCCTAAAATGTCAAGAATGTACTTCTTTGAATCGGTGTATGCTTAATGTGTGATATGAGGAATTATACTGAATTTCGGAATTTATGCGATAACGAAACTAAGGTTTCAATAATATATGTGCATGGGTACATGCGGACGTAAAATAATGTTAATTACGATCCTTGAATGCCATGGATGAACTTCGTTATATGTGTGCATGTTTGATGTGGTGATGTGATGAATTATATTTGATCATGGGGTTTATGTACAAAAAGGGTATTAAATATACGATGGGGGGATCGGGTTGTAATAATAAACCTTGACATCAGGATCGAGACCGAGGATGATTGCTTTATATGTTTGATATGTGATGTGGGGTATTGGGATTGAAATGAGTTAGAATATGCACCATTATAACATATATGTCCTCTCGGGAAATAAAAGGAAACTATCCCTAAATGCTTAAATAAAAAGGACATGAGTACGCATGGCTTGGTTTCATTATCTTAGTGATATGAACTAGCAAAAAATGAATAAAACAATACATATGTGTCCTTGAGCTATGAAGGTCGAGTATTGCGTGTCCCTTTTTGGATCCGTTGGATCATTGGTCGTTTTCCTTGAAAATGTTGGGAAGGTTGAGCATGGCGTCCCTTCCTAGGTTCGGCATGACCAATGTTTACATCCTTTTGAATTGTCATGAAGAAGGTCGTACTTAGTATCCCTTCTTGGACCATTGGGATCATTCATTGTTTCTGTAAATAAGCCTGGGTGGCTGTTAAAACGTTATCCTTAAGTCATCGTCACGGGTGAAGAACTAGTTAGGGAGTGATGGGCATCCCCCATCCTCTTAGCATGCATGCAACGGCTTGACGTCGTCGTGACAGGGCCACGGGTGACTCTGCAAGGAGGCCCTCCTCAATTCTGGTATCCGAAACCTTATTGAAAGCACACAAGTGGTGTAACGCATTAATGATGCTACTGCGACGTACAAATATGTAGATGTGGATTAAATCGAATTGGGATATGTTTTTATAGTGTAGCCCGATTAACGATTGACGTACTATCTCTGTACTCTGAGTCTGTCATGTCTTTGGAGTTGTCTTTCGAGTCGAGTCATGAACTCGTGATAATACAAAGGAAAAGACATAAAAGACGTGAAGACGTACAAACAAAAGTACTTGTGTAATATGATGCTCATATTTTTATAACACTATAATAACTTTTTACTAGGACTCACCGATTCGCCATAGGTCGACGGAGTTCCCCGCAAATGAAATTCATATACTTTAGGTTATTGAGTTTTATACTCACGGGTTATGTGTTCCGTTTGCAGGTAACCAACAGGTCGAGGACAACGTCAAGTAGAGTGAGCATTGCATGCATATAGCTACCTCACGTACTTTTGCTAATAATGTAATATAAATCGATCTTTGGCTCGATGGAGCATCGGGACATGTAACGTAAGGACTTGTAATAAATTGGATCATTGATCCTTGTAACTAAGTAGATATTCAATACTCGTACCTTATGGAATAAAGTTAGAGTACTTGACAATGATCTAACGATGATATACAGATAATTCCTTGACTCTCTATATCTCTAAACCCGTTCGGGTTACTTGGCCTTGTCACGGAGTGGGTCCGTGACGGTATAACGCTCACGCGTCGTCAAGACATGAAAGTCGGGGTGTTACAGAGAGAAAAATTTCACAAGTCTTTTTTGGCAAGAACTCTTTAAGCTGACAGGAACTCAACTCCTCTTGACCTCATCTTACCACCCTTATCCAATGGACATGCTGAACGGGTAAATCACTGCTTAGAATAGTATCTCCGCTGTATGTGTTGTGATCAACTTAAGCATTGGTCGAGACATCTCACTATGGCTGAATATTGGTATAGTACCAATTATCATTGCAGTATAGCTATGACTCCTTATCAAGCTCTTTATGGTTCAGTACATGCTCCATGTTCTTTCTCTTGTTGGGACACACCAGTAGCTGTAGTTTCTGACTGGATAATGGAAAGGCATAGGATTTCTAAGCGCTTGAAGGAGAATTTGGAAACAAGATAGCAGAGGCAAAAGCTGTATGCTGATAAAGGAAGGACTGAATGCAGCTTTCAAGTGGGAGATATGGTATATCTTTGCCTTCAGCCTTATAGGCAAGCGTCTCTTGCAATAAGATAGAACATGAAACTGTGTTCCAAGTACTTTGGTCTTTTTATGGTACTTCAGAAGATCAACCCTATGGCCTATAAGCTGGATCTGCCCTCCGATGCTCGCATACATGATGTATTTTATGTCTCCCTACTGTAGGCGTCCTGTGGCAGCACTCCCATTTTCAGCTCTCCTCCATTGATGAATGATGATGGTCTCATCATTGCACCATCTGCTAAGGGGTTTACAAATTTGTTCATTGTGAGGGACTAATGCCTTAGTCATTTAAATCTAATCATCCCTAATTCTCCTCTAAAATAGATAAATCTGGATTTTTCTAAGGGGTTTTGGGAATATGTCAGCAACTTAAATTTTAATGGGAATGAATTCTAATTTGACATTATCCTTCTGCACATGATCTCTTATGAAATGCTATCTTGTATCTATGTGTTTTGTCCTAGAGTGAAACACAAGATTTTCAGACATTGCAATAACATAGGTTTTATCACAATAGATAGAGGTTTTAAGGGTACTTAGCTTATAGTCAAGAAATTGTGACTTCATTGGTGGTTGTTGCTGAGACTTCTCCTTTGCAGCACGGTTAGACAAAGGCAAGTGTCCAACCTTGTCGCAGTTGTAGCAGTAGAGTTCAACGTCTTTTGGTATAGGAGTATCTTTGTTGGGCCTGCCATTCCTTTTGAAGAGTTCTCTGAGCCCTTTTACTTAACATGACCAGCTCCTTATTGGACGCTTCCGATTGAGAATCAGAAGATTCTTCTACAACAGTCTTCTCTGTTGCTGTATTACTTTGGCTTCTCATGTGAGCTTTAAGAGAGAGATGTGTTTGATGTACCAAATATTGACCTATGTGAAGGAATCTTCCCTTGAGTGCTGTCTTTCTCATCTTTTCATTGGCCTGATCGAAATGAAATATCACTCTGGCCTTTTGATGGTTAAACTTGTGGTCCTTGGGGAGAGGAGGATGATCATCGTAGGGAATGAAGACTTTGCTAGCACTTGGCATTCTTAAAACTCAAATCAACAACTTCTTTGCAAACTAAATAAAGTAGAGTTCCTTTCAAAAGCTGTTAAGCCAAGAAAGGTTGGCTCCGATATCAATTGAATGTCTCAATATAGCTTGTTGGGAGACTAAGGGGAGAGAGGGATGAATAGTCTCTTTTTTGAAAACTCAAAAAATCTAATCAAAAT
The DNA here is from genome assembly GCA_035668315.1 of Drosera spatulata. NCBI lineage: Eukaryota > Viridiplantae > Streptophyta > Magnoliopsida > Caryophyllales > Droseraceae > Drosera > Drosera spatulata. The sequence goes on from JAOVYX010022572.1 coordinate 12,292, forward strand.
TAGATTGATAGTAGAGTTGTGCAGAGATTACTGTAGTAATGCGAAACTAACCACAGTAATGTTGATTCCTTTTAGTTTTGTTTTAAGTCAAAGTTGATTAGAAGTAGGGTTATAGATACTGAAAACAGTAATGTAAAAACACGAAGGTTTTTGTACTGGTTAGGCAATATAGTTAAAATACGCTGTATCTTTTACTCCAATCTTTCCTTGATTATCAGTGTCATAAATCAAGAGGATAGTACTAAGTATGATAGTTTATGGCTCACAATCAACATGCCACTTTATACTGTATTAATGACAATACAAACCAAAACTCAAGAATTTTTTGTATCCTCTACAGAACTTGAAACAGCTTCTTGATCTTGTTTGTTGAACACTAACGCTATTCAAACTCTGCTTTCAGATTACTGGTTCAGATCTTCACCAATAAATTTTTCACTTCTCTTCACTAGGAGCCTTACTGCATGAGTATTCAGTTTAGAACAATGGAGATTCATGGATTCAGAATCCCACTCAATCTTGGGCATCACCCTTAGTATTTATATACCACCCCAAAATTGTAACCGTTATAAGAGTCATCCTTTCTCTGAAACATTGCTTTCATGTCATCCTGGAACTATCTAGTCAAAACTCTTGACTTTTATTCTTGACAATGAAAGGACACTGGACTTTGCAAAGGATCCCATGTGATTCTTTTCTTCATCTGGACCCTTTTGCTGTTCTTAGCCTTACTGCCTCTCAAACTTGCTGCAGTAATCCTTTTCAACTAGAAGTAATCCAAGATAAACCATTCCATACTGCAGAATCCGAAATGCCTAACCCTTACTATTTCTTTACTCATGACCTCAATGCTGCTAACCTTATGCATTCCTTTGAACCAGCCTTACTGCGTTTCTCTCTGAACCAGCCTTGCTATATTCCTTTCTGAACGAGTCTTACTGCATACCCATTGCAAGCTCACTTTCCAAGCAGAGAGTCTCAGCTTTGGTACATACTGGGATATTCTAAAACTAGAGTTTGCCGATTACTCAATTTCTATACGTCATGGATTTGACTCAGCAAGTATTTATAGACCTTCTATTAAAACATAAAAGTTAAACGCGAAGAATATCTTGCCACAACCTACACGGTCGTGTCTGCTCTGGCACGGCCTGTGTCAGGCACGACCCTCACACGGTCCGTGCCAGTCCATGCTTCGAGCCTCCAGTTCGTGTCTTCTTCTACATCTTCAGGGCTCTCGAGATAAAAAACTTCAACAAACTCCACCTTTGTCAAAGAGAACTCAAATACCTGTTTGAGCTTCCTATAACACTCAGACTGAGTAACCACTTCGTATCCCTCCCGGACAAGACCTTACTCCCCGTTTTCTATGGTAGGCGCACTCCATGACACTCATCTTTAGTGAGAACGTGAGATGTCAAAGACGAGGCTCACCACCTTTGCTTCCATCCTCGGCACCCACCTGCATTGACCAGTCATCCCTGATGATGATCTACCACCCTTAGTCCTTCTCGTCATCCGCTGATCTTTGGCACTTGTACCTCTCGTGCTACGTGAGCCCTTTGTAGTCTGTACCTCTCATGCTCTACGCCTCATGTGTGACCTAGACTTCGCAACATTGGCTACACCAAATCCGATCACCTCCGATGACTGACTGGGAAGCAATGTCTCCACAACTGTGTTCCCAATCATTCTAAACTAGTTGTCAACCGTATGAGCTTTCATCACAACCATGACGCCTGTACATATCCTCATCACTGCATCTTTCATGGCTATCCTACAACACTTGGAATCTAACTGACCAACTGAGATAAGATTTTTTCTCAAATTAGGAACAAATCTAACACCTTCCAAAGTACGAACAGTCCCATCAAACGTCTTGATTTTGACTGTTCCTATTCCATGGACGTTGCATGTCTCACCATTACCATCCATATGGCACCTCCAATACTGGGTACAATTTTGTAAAAAGGATCTCTACTCCGACAAATATGAAAAGAAAAATCCCAATCAACAAACCAATCAGAATCGATATCTTTTCTTATCGTAGAATCTTTCTGAAGATTTGATGAATCTTAGATCATGTAGAGCTCTCCATCTTCGCTGTCATGGTTCCCTTCTGTCACATTCACAGATCTTGATTTTCTCTCTCTATTCTTGTTCTTCGGACACTCCATCGCATAATGCCCTGTCTTATGACATTTATAGGACTCCACCTGAATCTTGTCTTTCGTTCTCCTCTTGAACTTGGACCTCGCTACTAAGCCTTCCTCTTCGTTGATCGAAATTGGGTTTAACTTGTTCGTATCAAGCACTACGAAAATCACATCGTCAACCTTTAAATTGTCTCTCCCGACAAGTAAGGTGGTCTTGAGCGCAGAATAGGAGCTAGGAAGCGACTTCAATAAAATCAAGGCCTAATCTTTCAGATCTACCTTCACTTCTTAATTAGTCAACTGAGTCATCAACCTATTAAACTCAAACATGTGATCATCCAAATTCGTACCTTCCTTCATCTTCAGATCATACAAATCTATCTTCAATTACAGACGATTTGACAATGACTTCGGTATATAGAACTTCTCCAGTTTCTCCCACAACACCTTGGGAGAAGTCTCCGACAAAACCTGGTACTTCATCTGTGGTACGAGACTCAAGCGAATGGAGCTGTCGCCTTCTCCTCCATCTCCTTCCAATCTTCCTTCTCCATGTGAACACGCCTTTCACCTTTAAGTGTCTTTGAAAGTCCCTGCTAGACTAAGATATGCCAGATACTGAAGTTCGTCTTTCCATCGAACGGCTCGATCTTGAACTTCATTGTATTCATCATCTTCTTGTCTGCCAACTTTGCAACTTCAAAAAATTTCAATCTTTACCAAAGATCCGATCTTCATCAAAAAGACTCGACCTTTTCTTCAAACACTCGAACTTTTCTTTGAGTGATGCAACTTAACTCTGATACCACGTGTTACGAATTTAGACCCGAGAATTCGATGGATCTGAATACTAAAAACAAGGAACGATCAACATGAACAAGAAATCGAAACAACAACTCAAGAGATTTAACGTGGGGAAAATCCGATCGTCGGAACCCCCCCCACACACACACACAAGAAACAATCCACTAATCGAATCACATGATTACAATTATCGTTTCTCTCAACTCATTCAATCTTACCTTGTATTTCGCTCAAACTCCAGAGAAAGTTTCTCACAATCTCTATGACAACCCTAGAAAGTTTCTCACTTTCATACATATCATATGAATCTGATACATGAGTATTTATAGACCTTCTATTAAATCAGAAAAGATAAATAGAATATCTCGCCACGGTCTGCAAGACCATGTCTGGTCTCGCATGGCCCGGCCAGACCGTGCTTCGAGACTCCAGTTCTCCCATCACGCACAGTCGTGCTCCTTCATATAAGACCGTGTCTTCTTCTGCGTCTTGAGGGCTCTCGAGACAAAAAACTTCAACCGATAATGAAATTAATGCGTAAAACTTCAACACAAAACATAATTCCGCACCTATTCAAATGATTACGATCACTTTAGAACCGAGGGAGTGTAAATGTTAGGGCATTAAGGAAAGATAAATAAATTGCCAATTACTGAGTTGAATATTGATTAGGCAGAGTAAGGCAATTGATTCAGATGATCGACTTCTATTGTTATGATTTTTAATTATCTTTGAAGCTTGTAGAGTAGGGAGATAGAATTCGATATCATAATGTGTAATATAAGAGTAAGACAAGTGAACCTATATAAGCCTAAGGGCGAGGGGGAGAAAAGAGGTATCCAATGTGGAGTCGTTGACATTAGTTTAAGACACAAAGTACTCATTAATTCACTAAACTTGAAATTTCATTATTTAGCCACCTTAATAATTGGTTCAATTGATTAGATCCGAAAATGAAATAGGACAGTACATTCTTGGACTCTGCATTCCGGAGCTTGGCTTCTCTGGACAAGATCTCGAATTTGAGATTTGTGATAAAGTTCAAGTTTTGTGAATGAAGACGGTTGTCTCGTTTTTTGTATCTTTTGGCTTAGATTCAAAAATGAATCTTTTCATTGAAGTTAAATACATAAATAAATAATTGTTCTTTTTAAATAACACTAAGATACAAGTTTTAAAGAACAAGAAGTCGTATGTTATTGGTTCGAAATTATAAACTTTTTCAATTACTCCAACATTCTAAACTATCCAAATACAATTTTGTACCACAGCATTATTTTATATTAGAAAGAGAAAAAGGGCGGCCAGTTCAGTGTGGACTTCTCAGCATTCAGATCTGTCCAAGAAGTTCGAAGAGTCAACTGGAAAGTAGACACCAGGAACCAAGATGCAGAAGGGCCTAACCAAGGATGAATGATGATATTTGGTCTTGGACAGTTCCACCACAAATAACGAAAACCAATGACTGAGGTATTTCTGTGATATCTGATTTCGCACCACTCGCTAACAGATTAACATTCATTAGGTATTCGAGGCCAATGCACTTGCCGTAGTTTTAACAGCAACATGTAGCAACTAATCTGTCAAACTCATATTTTAGCTACATCGTTGCGCCAATCCATTAGACACTGATCTCCAAATTTATCGTTAGTTGCTCGAATCAATCATTATCGACAAGAAGATCTTGTGTAATGTTATCACTACAAGGGAAGAAAACTTTGACTCAGGAGAAAAGATACTTGACAAAATGGGGAAGAAGGTATGGGAATAAGTGGACCGTAGGATATCAAGATCTGCCAAACTGGCAAAGTGGAGCTGAATTTCTAGTCTGTGGACTCATCTGTGAAAATGGGACATCACAACAACCACATGATATGAGGAACTGAGGAGGGTTCAAATGGCTGACTTGGTTGTCATTCTCATTCATACAATTTGCAAATAATTGACTGAACTAACCTTTAGCAGTACTATAATCTGAATGTCCAAGATCCATGCTAATTAATACTCATGAATCTTTGTATTTTAGTCTCTACGATAGAGTTTCACCAACCGGTCTAGAATTTCAACAAGATCTAATCAATTTCCTCTGCACGCGGAAGCAAAGAGACGGAAGATTTAAGAATAAGGTTAACCGATCTATTTGTATGGTCGTCTTTTTTCTTGTCCTCTCAATGATCTTTTCTTCAATCATGGTTCTGAAAGTTGGTTTGCATTTTCCAATTAATTATTGGTAATAATTCATTGAAGAACAAAAGGCAAAAAACTAGTGGTTTTAATCCCGGTGAAAATCATCTGAGCTTATGGTTCGAATCTCCAAACTAAACAGGATATGTAATTTGTTTGATAGTTAAGCAATCGGACAAGCGGAGATAACCTTATATCATGTCCAAACTCGAAACCTAGGTTCAGGATACTCCAGTTAAAGAACTGAAGCTCATTAATGTTCAGGCTCGGTTGAGTTCGCTTATTTAACTAGCAGGCTCTGAAAAGCTGGATTAGCGCCTTTATACATGATCTGAGCCCAACTAAAGTTCAAGTGTCTAGAAGCTAAACTCCTTAACTTGGCTCCAGGAAAGGCCGCTCATTCGGTGATCGGCACAGCCTCTTTTTTCAATCATCAAAAAAGGGAGCTGAACGTTTTGAATTAATTTTAATCAAGTAAATCTAGAAGCTGCAAAAAGTCGACCAGGGCCTCAAGCTCGAGTTGAGCTGCAGGTCATGATATGCTGAAGCTCATTCATTTATCAGGACGAACTTATGCTAGTTTGTTCAAACTTAAACTATTGACAAACGAAAGATCATGAAGGGATAAATGCAGATATCGATTCTAACACAAGTACTACTAATCAAAATGCTGGACTTCATTGTGCATGGGACCATAATATTAACAGGGGCAAGTCATGAACTAGGTTGACGTACAGCTCAAAATAAAACTGAGACTCAAACAAATAATTATCCCGTCTTTTACATGAATTTTAGAAGGGTGACGCAGGATCCAAAGATTCGGCGCCACACCGACAATGAACCCAAGAAAAGATCAGAATATAAATAACACAAGCCATGTGAAAAGAGGTTGATCCTCAATGAGAGAAAGGAACAGAACGAAAACGAGAGGGAACAGAAACAAAGGGACGAGAAAAAGGGAGGCTGGTGGTGTTGTAGCCAAACATTGCAACGTGGAGTCGCTTTAATACGAACTCTATGGGGCATCACTGTTTTAGATGAGATAGGAGTATATTTTCATTATGCCTCTCAAAGATAAACACTTGTTCCTTTATAACCTCTCTGTCGTAACATATTTATAAGAGGTTTTGTTTTTAATTAGATCGTTTCAAAATATAAAAAATTTGTTTTTGATAAATCTTTCACCAAATAAAAAACAGAAAATTCCATAGGATGCACCTTTTTCAACATATAACCCAAAATATACAATCGAGAGAAATAATTTCTATTCAATACAATTTGTATTTTTCCCTAAAAGTAATCAAAACTCTTCAATTCATCAAATCTAAACTAAAACTCATCAAATTTATTTTTAATCACTCCCATTTGATCTTACATACACAAATCAATCGATTTCCACCCATAAAAAATCTCAAATCTTTCAATTTCATCTAAAATTTGGTTTCGATCGTTTTGAAAACCCTAACTACAAAAACATTATTTTTTGATCGTTTTCAGTAATTGAAGACTCTAATTTACTTATTTGGGTTAGAGTAATTTAGTTTTAGGAATGGATTTGATTGATTTTTTTATTTATGCTTTTTTTTTCTGGGTTCTAGATTCGTTGGATTTGAACTTACACTGTTTTATTTTGAAATAGTACGCTAGTGTTTACTTCGTGATTTCTTTTTTAAAACTAAAAATAAAATAAAATCATGGTAGATACTATTTAATAATGTTTGAATTTTATGGATATCATATTCTAAATTTTTGTTTTAATTTTTTTTGTGGTTTTTGGATTTATTGCATTTGAACTGGTGTACTGTTTTGTTCTGTTCTGGTGTCCTATTTGAAACAGTGCGTTAGTTCAATGAAACAGTACGTCAGTGTTTGTTTCTTTTTAAAATAAAAATTCATGTTGGGTACCATGTGATAATATATTTTTAACTTTATGGATATCATGTTATAAATTTTTGTTTTTGTTGATTTTTTGTAGTTTTTCGTTTTGATTTTTGGACTTGTTGGATTTGAACTGACGTACTGGTTTGCTTTGTTATGACGTACTATTTGAAACGGTACATCAGTTCAATGAAACAGGGTTTCTGAATACTGCCAATGCTTCACAATCTCAAACAGTGCGTCAATACAACGGAATAGGACGCTTGAATAATTCGATATTTTTTTGTTCTTGTTTTGTTTTTTAAAAGAAAAAACATGTTCTTTAATAAATAAGGATTTTTTCAATTCTATTGATATCATGTTATAAATTTGTATTTATGTATTCGTTTAATCTTGTATTTTTTTGAAAAAACAACAGACACACTGTTTGAATAACACTGGCACCATATTTGAATGAAATAGTACACTCATGTTATGTAAACAGTGCGCCTAAATATTTTGATCATGTAAACAAAACGGAGCTTTATTTTTTTTTAGTTCGTCAATGAACGTTTGAATCAATTCATTTGAATTTATGCATGTAGTTATTTTCTTATCAAATGATTGTAATTTTCTTTACGCCCTAATTGATCAATTTCAATTTTTTTTATTGGATTTTATTGTTGAAACAGTGTTTCGTTCACGATTGATTAGTAAGATTGAGTTCGAGTAAAGATTTCGATTGAAGGACGATTTGAGTTGGATATGGATTTGGTTTTGGATTGAAGGACGATTTCCATTTTTGTGGGTTTGGGTGATTTTGGGTTCAATTACTCGAAATTGTATTGAATGAGAATTATTTTCCTAGATTGTATCAAATAAGAATTATTTTTATTTATTTTTTTTGTAGTTTTTTGGAATTTACCCAATAAATAATACTAAATCATCATCCTCTACTGCATTGTATTTCACTAATTTCTCTCTGCTCAGTTAATAACCTATTATCACTAAGAAATATTGATTTTTTTAATAAACATTCACAAAAAATAAACATACAAACAAATCCACATGTCGAGTTAAACCGTTCATTATAATTCGTAGAAAAGTACGGTATATCTCGTGAATTTTGTTTTCAATGAAGTTTTGCAAATGTGTCATAGTTAGGCTCTAAATCCAAGATAAAAAATATGCTCCATTTGTCGCGTAAAAAAGACAACAATTACTTTTTTAGATCATCTCAGAAAAAGAATATAAAAAGGTTTGGGAATACCTTTTTACTGTTATAATATTTTAATTAATTCATCTCTCAAATGTTATAGTAATTCTTATTACAACCACAAAAAGCAAAGATATTAAAAAAAAAATGCCAAAAACTCAAGACATACATAAAATCCGATTTACATCAACCATTTCAATTATCATAAGACGGAGAGAGAAATAGTTATGTGATTTTATTGATAACAAAATATTATAAATATATAAAATTACGGTTTAGGGAGTGTGTGTTATGACATAAATGTGTCTAAATGGTTGAGACTAAAACAACACAAATGAAGAGTTGAGATTAGAATACTATGTTTCAATCTCAACCATTCATCCTTTTTGTTTTAATCTTATCCGTTCATTAGTTACTAGACATACCTATGTTATGACATTTTTTTTTTTTGGTAAAGCTATGTTGGAGTTTCTTGATACCAAAATTTGGTTTGTTTTGATACCAAATTTGGGTAGTCATACATTAATTTCTCATCATATGATTATCAATTAAATGCATTTAATATATATTAACACTTGATTTTCTTTTATAATCAATCACAAAATTATATTAATAGAAAAAATTTAGATTAAAATGAGATAATTCATTATTGATCAAGATTGAAAACTTAGATCAAAACATAGATTAAATACATTAAATATCAGTTTTTTGAAAAAAATTTGTAAAAAATTAATGATAATTTAAGTTATTTACTTCAACTTTACGTCAATATAATTTTCTAACGTCATTAAAACGACAAACGAAGCTCCTTCAAAATTCATATTGAATAGTGAAAAAAAAATTCAAATGTTACAATTAAATTGGAACGGAGAGAGCACATTTTTTTTCCCAAATTATTATGAATAAATGTAATACTCTTCTTAAGCAATTTTAGAGAGAGTTACGAATAGATCATGTTTATAAGTTTTTATTACCCTGAAATGATACACAATTTCAAAATTACCATTACGTGTTCTTTTTAACAAAATAATCACCTTCTTCCCCAATATACCCTTAACGTTTCTATTTCCGCGATTTGAATCCATCAAATATCCCCTTTTCTTTTACGTTTGTTTACAATTGACAATTTAAATTTTAAATGTACTAAATCCACACAATTAGGATAGAAATTTATTTGCCCCCATTTAAAATCAGACAAAATCAACATAATTAAGGTAATGAAGATTTTGAGATTACGATCATCAAATATTAACCTTGTTGATTAACAGTGCACCTGAGTTAGAAGCTCGTGTTGAATCAGATCCGAAGAAATTAATGACAAGCAAAACAATCTCATCAAGGCAGCAAGGTCGTGACTCAAGCACAGAATGGTAAAGGATAACAAGACAGCAGAGTATAGATAGTTAGTGTCAGCAAAGTGCAGTCATGATGAGTCCAACCTTTGAGAGTCAGTTAAGTCAGTAAGGTTAAGACAAGACTCCACAGATCAGTAGACCTGGTGAACATTGCTGAGTGTTTTGTTAAAGAAGAATGAACCAGTAAAGCTTAGTACATGACAAAGGCAGATACGCCACAGTGACAGTTTTCACACGCTGTTTTATTCTCAGGTCATTTTTAGGAGCGTTGGAAGTTGGCATCGGATTCTTCCCAATCTAAATCAAAGATTGAGATTATTTGAAAGGACAAAAGGGACGACTAGTAGAAAGAGCGTTGTTTATAAATAGATGATGAGCAGCAAGGTTGCAGCCAAGACTGATTTTTCAAAAAGAGTAAGCTGACTGTGCTAAAGAAAAACTCTCTGACTGTACAAGTGCTACATCCAAAGATAACACTGAGCCTCACAACTACACGAAGGGTGCACAAAGACTAAAGGTTAACCGATAGGTGTAAATCAGGAGAGCATTAGTTAGCTGCCTAAGAGATGTGTTCAGTAGAAGACTGCATCTGAGTGTGTGTACTCTGTAAGCTGGTTAAGGGTCAACCATAAACCCAATACATAGTGGAATACCTCTTAGTTGATCACACTGATCTTTAAGGGAAGAGTGGACGTATGCTTTAGAGTTTCATTTGTACTCTATTGTCAGACCCACTATAAACCTAGTGTCGTTATTTTTCTTGCATATTTATTGTTTTTATAACCTAGTCAAATCTTACTTAAATTGAAAAATATTGTTATGAGAAACAGGTGAAGAAGCAGCCATAATACCATGAGAAAATGATTGTTATGAGAATTGTCAATAGAGTTACTCTTGGTTAAATAGATGTATTCAACCCCCATCTCCTTCTAGGTTTATTTTCTCTTTTAGGATCAACAATTGATATCAAAGCCCGTCTCTTTAGGCTTTAAAGTTTTGAAGAGAAAAAGGTCACTATTTTATTTGATTATTTTCGGCAAAGAAGTTACTAACTACCTTGTGAGAATGTCTCAATTTGGCACACATGTCTGTCCTCCCTTGTGTACTGCTGATAAATTTCGTCACTGAAAAAAGAGGATAAGAATGCACATGGACTCTATTGATAGAAGAACCTTTAGAACTATTATCCAGGGACTCTTTGTTCCCATGGCAGCAGAGCCAAGTAATGACAGAAAACTAGTACCAAAGGATGAGAAATATTACACTGAAAAGGACTAAGAGCTAGTCTCCTTTGACAACAAGGTAATGAATATACTCTATCAATCTCTTGAGCCAAAACTATTTGAGACAGTTATACACTGCAGGATAGCACAAGAAGTGTGAAACGCGCTGATTGTCAAAATGGAGGGAACCTCTGAAATCAGAGAAAATAGGAAAAATGTGTTAATTTAATAGTATAAAAGAATCCAAATGAGAAGGCAAAAATCTCACAGATTTCTATGAGCGCTTCAATGTACTAATCAACGAACTTAATGACATGGATCATCCCATTGTATAGAAGTCTCTGAATCTGAAATTCATGATGTGTCTTACCTCTGAATGGGATGCTAAGACGATAGCAATCAGAGCATCAAGAAATTTTGAGTACCACCACTTTGCCAATGCTTTTTCGGAGTCCTTTACACCTACCAGCAGGAAATCCTTCAAAGAAAAAAATAAAAAAACAACAGTACAAAATAAACAGCTTTTAGCGACCGAAAATTTCAGAAATTAGCTACTGTTTGTATTTCGGTCGTAAAATTAGGTTTCGAAAGACAAACAGTCGCAAATAACATTAGTGACCATTTCGGTCGCGAAAGCTTATTCCTGGTTTGATTTTTCCAGTGCAAGTTAGCGACCGAATCTGTCGCAAAAGACCTTGTTCCAGGTATCCAAAACCTGGTTTGCTGAAATTCCCGACGTGATACAAAATTTAATCCAAACCACTTCAAACCCATTCATCGAACATCCCACATCCATAATCCAACACCAACACATGAATACACAAAAACAACATGCAAAAAACACAAAAATGATATATCAAATAATCGTTTATTATACGAAAATTGTGAATGAAACCAAAAAGCGATCAAGAAAATACATCAAACTAGAGAAATGATACGCTTCTACGTACGCCTAGAAACCATGGATCTGCTCTGGAGGATATGGAGGTGGCGGTGGATCATGAGAATCGTCCAGACGACGATCAAAAGCTCCTCTTCCGCACCGGGACATCATCTAGGCCATCCTCTCCATCTGTGTCTTCAGAGCTGCCACTTCCTCCTTCAGGGAATAAACCTCCGAGCGATCAATGGATGTCGATACTCTACTGGCCGAGGATCGCACCTCCTTGGGATAATACATCGAGGAGGCCGATCCGAGACCATATACGTATCCCTTCTTGCATCCCGCTGCATCGAGGTACGCCTAGCTGGTGAATGTGTGCTCCTGCTCCAGAGTAAGTTGAGTCCCCGGCTCCTGCGTGGTCAAAAACTCATCCATCACCACATCACGACGAACTCTGAACTCTGCCTATATATAAAGGAAAAAAAGGACAAAGATATTAAACTACAAAAACTATCTACTAAAATAAAAAGTCTTAATAAAAAATAAATGTAAAATGTTTAACTTACCGTCACTCCCTTAGCCCTGTCATCACAAAGCTCCATCTCCTCACCTGATGCCGGCACAACACCTTTCTTCTTGTACGTGTGCTCGAACACCTCTGCCTCATCAGACATCCTCTTCAGAGACATCCTCTTCAGCGTTTCACCCTAGGTTAGGAATTTTATTTGTATCAAACACATTAGACAACAAAGAAATAGACAGAACTCCTTATCAACTTATCAACTTCTTGGTCACATAGACCGTAGACACACTTCCTTGTGTGTGTTTTGCCTCGCCTTTACTCCTGTTTTCCTTCGCTTGCTTTGATCGATCCTGGAACGCCTTTGACTTCCACTTGATGTCCAGCACACCAAGCGAACCCTCATCAACCCAAGAAAGGACGCCCCCTTTTTGCATGGTCTGGTGGGTCTTGTACAAGATATCTTTTGTCCTCTTTCTTGTCGTTGCCTTCCACTCTTTCGTGACACGCTTCGTCAGCTCGGGTCTCCACCAATAAAGGTGCTACACACAAAGTTTTAACAAAAAGAATAAAAAAAAAAGATATATGCAGTCATCAATAAAACAATGCAAGACACGAAATGAAATTAATTTTTTAAAAATTAAAAGAGATGTTTATACTTACTCTGAAAACCCCCCACATCCTATCCCTCCAACATGTCCAATCTCCATGAAAGCAATTCTCAAAGGAGACGGAACAGCTGGACACGACACTACGATGATCAAACATGAGCAGATGAGTATAATATGAAGGACAATGTATATATATATATATATATAAAATATTAAAGGCAGCTGAATTTTAAAGGTTTGAAATAATTTGAAACTGAACTTACCATAGGCCAGTGGGATCTAAGACCTGTTGTAACCATCCACTCCCAACGTACTCAATCTCTGCATCTCCTTGAGCAGATGACTGTGATGATGAAAAATAAGGAGAGCCAGACTGTCTAGTAGCTAGTGATATGGATGACCAGGGAACTGGTGATGTAGAAGGGCGGGGAGCTAGTGATGTGGAAGGGTGAGCAGTTGGTGAAATTGAGGGACGACGAGGAGTAGACGTGTAATACCCGAGAATTTTGGGAGTTTTGAGATAAATGTATAACGTTATGATTTTAAAATAAATCGTACTTAAAGGTTATATATTTAAATCTAAGAAAACATTTGACTAATTAAATCAAATATGACGATGGATTATTTTGGGATGATTAGTTGAACGCGTCAATAAACGTTACGAACGAATAACGTTACAATGTTATAACGTTATAAACGTTACGCGTAAGGACTATCGATTTAATTCCATAAATGATGAATTATGACTCGGAAGGTCGTAATTTCATATACGGGATAAATCTATCTACGCAAATAAATTTTTCATGGATTAATATTACGAAATTTGGGTGAATAGTGGACTGAACGAGACGTATCGTGGGACGGAACAGGGTATTTCCCACTCACACATACTCACCCACCTCTCCCACTTCCTCTCCACTCCGGCCTACTTCCACCACCACTCTCATCTTTCCCACTTTCTCTCCATCACTCTTGCCTCCACCAACGCTGCCACCAGCCATTCAACAGCAGCCGACAGCCGCCTCAGCCATCATCTTCACCATCCACCACCACCAACGCGAGCATCATCATCTTCATCGTTTCATCATCAACTCATCTTCAAGATCATCACCATCACCACGACGCCGTGAGATCAACGCCAGCAACTCGGCTAGGAGACATCAACGGATCCATTCATGTGATCGTGTGTATTAAGGATCATCGATAATTAAGGTAACCTCACTCGTTCGATACACCTCTTTTATTCGTTCACACGATTCAAACACGTCCGAGCATGTTTGAGATGTGTTTATGCTGTGTTTGATGTGTATATAATGGTTTGGATGCGTTGCGGTGTGAATTGACGGATCCGGTGTCGAACAGAGAGCTTTCCTGCAACTTCTGGGCAGAGAACTGTTGCGTTCGCGACCATCCTGTGCCCGGCCGCGACGAGGAAAAAATTGGGATTTGGCTGCACAGTATCGTCATGCCCGCGACGGGCCTGTGTCGTGCCCGCGACACAATCCATATGAACTAATGAAAAGCAAACAAATAAGAAATATCACACATTTATCAAGCATTCGGTCGCTAATATAAATTAGCAACTGTTTCAGCCGTTAATTTAGCGACCATTTTCAAAATCAGTCGTTAAATTAAATAGCGACTAACTCGGTTGCTGAATGAGCGATCGAAATTTTAAAATGGTCACAAATCAGCCTTTTTTTTTTTTGTAGTGAGAAGTTGAAAAGAGAAAGAATATTGCACTGGAAGTTAAAGAACCTAGGAAGAAGGAAACTACTGCGGAATCAAGCACCACTGAATAGACGAGGAGAAATCAGACGAGGACGTTACAGGAAAGGAAGGAAGAAGTTTCAGGAAAGGAAGGAAGAAGTTTCAGGAAAGAACAATACTATAAAAGACAAAGGAAAGGGACAAGGCTCAACCTGTTTCAATTGTGAAAAACCAGGACACTTTGCTACAGATTGTAGAAGATCTCCAAAAGATGAATACAGAAAAAGAAAGGGACCATACAAGAGAGACTACAAAAAGCAGCAGAAAGCTCTAGCAGCAAAAACATGGAGCGACTCAGAGGAGGAAACAGAAACCGCTTTAACTATGGAGGAATAGTTGCGTCTAATGACAAAGAACGAAGATGCAAGCGAGGCAAGGGAGATGATTGACATGGTATTTGATTTTCTCAACCTTGAATTATACATAGATGATCTTAGAGAGGTTATTTCCGAGATCTCTACTGATTATATTCATCTGAAAGGAATTTTTAGAAACCTTTCAGAAGAATAAGAGACAGCAAAGACAAAACACAGCCACTGTGCTGACAAAATCTCTAAACTAGAAGAGACTGCTGTAGAATTTGTCAGCTTTCTAGACAAAAATACCATTCTAGTCCAAGAGAACAAGTTCTCAAGGACAAAGTGAACACCTTGGAAAAGGAAAAAGCTTCACTTCAATCCAAAATAGATACTTGGAATGGAAAGACCAAGGATCTAAAACGGATCCATTTTTCCGTAGCAAAACGGGGAAGAGCTGGACTTGGATATAACTCATCTGATGAGAGTGAAAAACTCTCCAGAAAGGTTAAAGGAGAAAGTTAAAAAAGAAACAAATCTCTACCTGCAAAGGATAGACAAACTATTAGTAGACAGCATAACATAATTTTCCACTTTGCCAATGCCTAATTCTCACAACTGCGAAAAGACATGAGACAGAAGAGTTCACATTCTACTGTCAGCAGAAGAGAATATTACAGACTAACATACTATCGAGATTTCCCAAGTATTCCACCATGGAATCCATAGTGGATGCCATATCACACCACTATTAGAGTGCAATGCTAAAAGTGTGGAGAACGAGGTCATATGTCCTGTGATTGCTGGAACAAACCCAAGAAGACCACTTTGGTTTGGGTTCCAAAGAAAACTTGACCTAAGGACCCATAAAGGGGACCAATGGGCAAAATGATATATTCATGTAGGAGCATCAGGAGGAAATCTGGTACCTGGACAGTGGATGCTTAAGGCACATGACTGGAAACAAAGCTCTGCTGACAGAATATGAAAAGATAGAAGATCCCCCCATCATATTTGGAGACAACAGAATAGGAAAGACCAAAGGTTATGGAACTTTAGGTACTGGTTCTCTAACTTTAGGCATGTTGGTCATGTCAAGGGCTTAAATATAATCTTTTGTCCATAAGTCAATTATGTGACAAGGGAATTTGTGTATCATTCACCAAGGACATATGTGAGGTGAAGGATAGAGTCAATGATGAGAATAAGTTGAAAGGA
The DNA here is from genome assembly GCA_035668315.1 of Drosera spatulata. NCBI lineage: Eukaryota > Viridiplantae > Streptophyta > Magnoliopsida > Caryophyllales > Droseraceae > Drosera > Drosera spatulata. The sequence goes on from JAOVYX010022572.1 coordinate 28,385, forward strand.
AAAAGAAAAGGTGATATGTATGTTGTTGACTTCTCCAATTGTACCTGAAAGAAAATCACGTGTTTTTATACAAATGATCCACGTGAGGTCAACTAGCTGTAGCACAGAAGACTACCTCATTTAAACTTTGAAAAAATGAATGATATATGCTCTAGGAATCTTGTCAAAGGATTGCCTGAGGTCAAGTTTTCCAAGGATAGGCTATGTGGACCATGTCAGCAGGGTAAACAAACTAAGACAAGCTTCAAAAGTATAGGTGCTGCCAAGACCTCTAGACCCTTAGAGCTACTACACATGAACCTATTTGGACCTACTTCAACTGAGAGCCTCGGTAGAAAAAGATACACGTTGGTTGTCATTGATGACAACACTAGGTACACTTGGGTGTTCTTTCTACACAATAAGAAGAATACCTATGGAATCCTTACCAAGAATCTCAAACAGGTTTAGAATGAGAAGGGTCAACAAGTTATCGCAATTAAAAGTGATCATGGGACAGACTTCGATCAATATGATATGGATCAATACCATGTTGATCATGACGTTGCACATAACTTTTCTGCACCTAGAACACCACAACAGAATGAATTTGGTGAAAGAAAGAATAGAACACTAATAGAAACAGCAAGAACCATGCTATCAGATGCAAATCAAGCTCTGCAGTACTAGGCAAAAGCAGTAACATCGCTTGCTATGTAAAGAATAGTTCCCTAATACATAAGATACACAAGAGGACCCCATACGAGCTATAGAAAGGCAGAATACCAAACCTAGCATACTTACACGTTTTTGGATGCAAGTGCTTTATCCATAATAATGACCAAAGACATTTGGAAAAGTTTGAATCAAAAGCCGATGAAGGAATCTTCTTAGGCTACTCTACTGAGAGTAAAGCTTACAGGTACTAAATAAAAGATTCAATGCGCTTAAAGAAACTGTGCATGTTACTTTTGAAGAAAAATATTCTGTTTCCCAGAAATGCTAATGTCTTTGATGAAGAAATTATATACTGTCCAAGAGTATATGGAAACAGGAAATCTTTAGAAGATGGTAACTTAGAACCATCAGAAGAAGTGGCAACACAGCCTGACTCAAGAAAGCTTCAAGCAGTAGAAGAACAAGGAGATCAAACAGTAGAGCTACACAACCTGGATCTGAATCAAGTACACAAAAGGAAACATCACTGGAATGATGATCATCCAACACAAAATATCATTGAAAACATGGAGAAACCAGTGAGAACTAGAAGAGGAATGGCATTGGAGTGTCTATCAGCATGCTTCTTGTCAGAAATTGAACCAAAGAAACGAGAGGAGGCCTTGAGATGTCCATCCCAGATTCAAGCCATGCAAGAAGAACTGAACGAGTTCAAAAGAAATGAGGTATGGAGACTTGTTCCCAGACCCGAAGATTATCCAGTTGGAGGAGTGAAATGAGTATTCAGAAATAAGATAGATGAAAATGATATCATAATAAGGAATAAAGCTAGGTCAGTTGCTAAAGGATACTCACAAGAAGATGGTATTGATTATGATGAGACGTTTGCACCAATTGCTAGATTAGAAGCCATAAGAATGTTTCTAGTCTATGCAGCACACAAAAGGGTTATAGTTTATCAGATGGATATTAAAAGTGCTTTCTTGAATAGTGAGTTACAAGAAGAAGTATATGTAGAACAACCAATTGGGTTTGAGGATCATGAGTTTTCAGATCATGTTTACAAGCTGGACAAGGCTTTGTATGGGTTAAAGCAAGCACCAAGAGCTTGTTATTAGACCTTATCAACATATCTTCTCGAAAATGGGTTTATAAGAGGTAAGGTAGACACAACCCTATTCCTCAAGAGGGGTAATAAGGACGTTCTTCTGGTACATATATATATGGATGATATTATTTTTGGATCTACAGATAATGGACTTTGTGATGAGTTTGTTGGGCTCATGAAATCAAAATTTCAGATGATTCTTATGGGAGAGCTCAAGTACTTTCTTGGACTGTAGGTTCAGTAGAGCTCAAAAGGAATTTTTCTAAACTAATCCAAGTACTTACACATATATGGTTAAGAATTTGGCCTAGAAAATGCCAATACTATGAGAACACCCATGAGCACCTCAGTGAAGTTGGAAAAGGATGTAAAAGGGAAGTCCATAAGTGCCACCTTATACAAAGGAATAATAGGATCTTTCCTATACATTACAGCAAGCAGGCCGGATATCATGTTCTGTATGCATGTGTGCGCACAAGATTTCGGTTAGATCCAAAAGAATCACATTACTCTGGTGTAAAAAGAAGCATCAGATATCTCAAGAGAACTCCAAACTTAGGACTGTGGTATCCAAGAGATTCAGATCTAACACTTTGTGGCTATTCTGATGTAGACTTTGTTGGGTGTACAGTGGATAAGAAAAGTACCAGTCGTTCATGTCAGTTTCTTGGTGATAGACTAATCTCCTGGTTCAGTAAGAAGTAAACAACCGTATCAACCTCCACTGCTGAAGCGGAATATGTAGTAGTAGGAAGTTACATGATCTAGATTCTTTGGATTAGATCACAGCTTCTGGACTATGTAATGCACATTGCCTATACACCCATATACTGTGATAACGCTTCAGCAATAGCAATAGTAAACAATCCTGTGTTCCACTCACGAACGAAGCATACATATAGACATCGAGTACCACTTTCTTAGGGATCATATTAAGAAGAAGAATGTTACATTGGAGTTCATCTCAACAGATAAGTAAGTGGCTGGTATTTTTACAAAACCTCTAGATGAGAAGAAATTTATTCACTTCAGAGGAGAATTAGGTCTGATAGATTGCGAATATTAATGCACAACAAAGTTATACATAACCACTCTGTTGGAAAACACATCAAGGCAAGGAAACACTCTCCTAAAAAACTTTGCTGATGACGCGTAAAAGATTCTCTTCCAACGGTTATAATTCTATTCTGAGAAAGTTATAGCCATTGCGATTTTTACACGTGTCCGTTGGCCTTACTGCCTATAAATAACAACACTTTGGCAAAATCTTCACACTTTACTTCCCTTCTCATCTCAACTCACCTCTCAAACCTACATACTCTACTGACAAACCCTAGTTCTCAACATACACAAACAAGCGTTTCTGAGCCTCAAGTTCTTGACAATCTTTACAGTTTCTTAGTTGGTTTCGCACTTCTCGATCAAGTTTTCGCCTTATATCTTAATTTTTACTCTTGAGTTTTAGACTAAAAAAGGACAGGCAAGGGAACGAAGACCTCACAAATCAAGACAGGAAACGCCTAGCTGATTGATAAGTCATCTAACTTTTTAGAGGAGATCATCTAAATTCTTGTTAATACAGATCTACAGGTACTACTTGGTGAGGAAACGAGAATTTTGGTCCAAGAAGTGTTAGAATTTTGGGACTCTGTTAGTATCAGTAAGGATGGTGAAAGGATAATAACAGTTATACGGGGTGAAGAAATTATATAGACCGCCAAGTACTTTGCTGAGGCCCCCAAACTCAACGATCACGGGATACTGCCAGAAGAACTACCAGCAGAGAAGATAAAGGAAGGAATGACAAAGATAATGACGTATATCCCAGAGAAGAGACAATTGCTCAAGAAGTACTTTCAGGAGAAGTATGAATTCCTTGCTGATACAGTACAATGAAGTGTCTTCTAGTTGTAGAAGGTTCTGATGACCATGTGAATCAGGATCAACTGTGAATGATAACCGGTTTGGTTTTGGGAGAAAAACTAAACCGGAGCTAGTTAGTATTTGAAATATGCATCAAGCGGCTTAGGGAAAACAAGAGCTATGTATTTGGACGAATCATAAGTCCGCTTGTAAAGAAGAAGATCAAAGTCGATGCTAAGGAAGGAATGACTATAAATGCCAGCATAAGAATCGGAACCTCAATACTCAAACTCATGAGGAAGGCTCCAACAGCATTTGAAAAGAAGGAGACAGCAAGCAAGGACACAGCAGAGACAACCATAAAGCCCTTACCTGTAAAAGAAACCAAAAAACCTCAAATAAAAAGGAAAACCTCAGAACATATTGAGAAAAGGACTAGAAAGCCCCTACAGAAGAAACAGAAGAAGAAGGAATCCACTTCAGAAGAGCCCCATAAGTAGAACAACGACCAGACCATACAGAAGCCTCAGTAGGAAAAATCTCAACGAACATCACAAGTGAAGCAACTGCAACAGCCGATGAACCTGCTGCAGATCAACCAATCTCCACAGCATCAGAGCAGCCCTCTACTGAGAAAATAGGGAGTCAAGCAGAACATCAACACGGCCAAGATCAAGAAGTAGGCTACCCTCCATTAATACCACAGCCAGAAGAATCAGCAACAGCAAAACTCATAGTATAATAGAACAGTGAGCATGAAGATTATCAGCACAACAAACAAATGAAAAATGTCACAACTTCACAGGAAGTCATCCACCAGTCAACAGCTCAAGAACAAGATGAACACAAGAAGAAGAGTCTCAGGAAAGAAAGTTCATCATTCTAGCCTTACCGTTGCCACCAAGACATTCGAAACATCAACAAAAGGACTTTGGCACTCTCTTCATTGAGAGAAGAGAAGCAATATACTCCAAGTATGGCAAAGAATTACCACTAAGACGCATATTTGTACTAAGAAACAGACCTAAAAGAAGCAAGTTCACCAGTAACATTTCAAAGAGGGCCTCAGGGAAGGGAGAAGAGACATCTGAGCCAGCTATTGAGAAATCCAAGAAGGGGTTTGATCCACTTTTCGAGCGAAATAGAAACTGGGTGTTTACGTAAGCAGCTTATCACCACACCTTGAACGGAAGAACAGAAGTGGCAAAAGCTGGTCTGATACAAGATGACACGCCAATTCTATATGAGGATCTGCAAATGGATCTTATGAAGAGAATGAATGCCACTCTAGTATCAACACAAGTCAGAGAAGAACAGATCAGAAGAGTGATTGCTGAATTACCTACCAAGGAAATTGAGTTGGTAGCTCAAGAGAACGTTCCAGTGAGCAAGGATAATGATCCATTGGTGGCAAAGATGAGAATAGACATGATCCAGCAACTCAAGCATAACATCTTCATCAGAAAAAGGGTTATTGAGGAGCTAACCACCCTCAGTGCTGAAAGCATGAAAAATGAGCCAAGTGGCGTTCCCCTCTGTTACAAACTCTAGTCAACAAAATGCCTCGGATAATAGCAGAAATAGTGAAAACCAAAAAGTGTCACCCATATCTTCATAACACAGTAGAGCCAGCTCTGAAAGAATACCGAGCAGTTCAACAGCGAAATATACAACAGAGCATTCAGATAGCAAAGAAAGAGCCGGTCTTAACCCCTCTCATCAGAAGAAAAGCCTTGAAAATCAGGGAGAAAAAGGAAAGAGCAGCAAAGATAGCAGGGATCTAAATCCTGACAAGCACAGTAAAACAAGAACAGATGCCTACAATAGAGCCAACGTCTTCAACGGCAGAGCTTGCCATAGTTTCCATACCAGCCAGCACCACAACCACAGCAGAACTGGCCCTCAATACAGCACCAAAGAGAGTGGGTCTAGTGACGTCAATTCACCAAAATGACAAGAGACCAAAGTACAAGGGTAAAAGAGCTAAACTGCCAAAAGGAAAGTTTCTATAAACAGTCAGAACAACTATTCAAATAGAGGAGTCTAAAAACCTAGCAGAATACCAGCAAGATATGATGACTGAGGAAGAGGAAGAAGCTACAGTCAGATCCCTTATGGAAAGTAGAAGACAAGAGCTAAGAGCCCAAAGAAGTCCCTATGTAGTAGTGCTTTTCAAATGCAGAGTTCAAGATCAGGTAACTGAGCAAAGGCTTGAGAACTAGACACGAGAGCCATCACCTCAGAAAGGTTCAAAATAGATGAAACTGCTGGTCAAAATACAAGAAGTCATGAAAAATTCAATCACAAGGCCCTGTATAACATTAGAAAACTCATAGAAGGTAACATATCAGCAGCGGAGCAAAACACAAAGGATGTCGATGACAATGATCCAGGACATGATCACAATCATGAAGACGATGATCTGGACAAAGTCATAGACGAGGCAACCTTGGATCATATAGCTGCACAATCGCAAGCCATTGAAGAATTCACTATATCTCCACTTTTTCTTGAAGCACCACCTGCACAACAGTCAATTGACAAAACAGAAGCACTCACAGAACCAGAAGAGCAACCAACTCAGAGGAGCTTAGTACTGCAAACTATACAACAACAGACATAACTCTTCAGATTAAACAAGAAATGGAGGGCAAAACTTATTAGCACAGACAGTCAACTCAAGAAGGCCTAGGTATTACCATAGAAACCCCTATCATAATAATCGAGGAATCAGCAGAGCAAAGCACTCAGCAAGGTCACTTAGAATAGCCATCTGATCAAGACAATATAGCAGAACCAAAATACGGCACAATAGAACTTCCCACTTTAGGTCCACAACCAGTTCTATCCATAACAGCTGTGTCTCAGACTCCATGAACCACCTTGATACAAAAACTCATGTGGGTGACATTCCCGTCACTACATGAACTCATCAATTTGCTCAAAAATTAGAGGAGGCTCGAAGGATCCATCATCAGAAAAGACTATCAAAACTGCCAGAAAGCTTCTAGATTCCTTCAAAGAAGTTGACAATCAACTAGAGGATACCACAGTAGAGGAAATACTCACAACGGTAAGAGATACACCTGTGGATGCAGCAGACATCAGTGAGTCCACTCCTGCAAGGCTTCTCCAGGAACTCTAACATCAAGTCACACTTCCCTATGCTCCAGACTCTATTGCAACAAACTATAAACCTCAACCTCATCGAGAGGCAGCACCTCACTTAACAAGCTTCTTGCAGGACGACCCTCCTCAACTTCCGACACCAGAGTCCCTATCATCTGAGGAGCTCTTGTCTAGCATCTGCACCATGACCGCCCAACAAGCCCTTTTTAGAAGCCAATTTGATGCTCGTCATAACCTTCTCATCGCCAAACTTCCCTATGACTTTGGTATGACACTCAGAAAATCGTCCGATGTACAGCCTACACCCTCAGAGAGATCGAAAAGAAGCACAAATAGACTCACATCTCAACTTGCTCTGGCAAGTCTTCTTTTAGACAACGCCACTCAGAAGCTTAAGGCAGCTCAGTAGACTATGGAGATCACAATAGATACCATCCATAGAAAGCTGACTAAAGATCTTGATACCATCAAAGATAGACTGAAGACTCTTATTGACAAACAGGAGGATGATCATGCATATCTCAACCAACGGCTAGACACCATTCCGGAAGCCACGGAAGAACACAAGAAAGATACCTCCAGAAAGCTGGACGACATTCAAGCCACTCTTGACACTTAACGTGACACATTTGAGTCTCTTCTCTCTATTGGTCACAAGAAGGGGGAAAAGGGCTCAGAACTAGATGCATCCAGGAAACTTCTCACGCATCACGCATAGGAGCTTGACAGAATTTATGAAAAAGCTAGGATCTACACACCGCAGGAGATCAGGGCCTTGGAAAAGGCAAAACTAACATCTGATGAAAGGGATAAATTGAGAATAGAAAGAGAAAGGGAAGAGAAGATTAGAAGAGAAGGGTATCATGCTCAATTCTATAAAGGATCCATCGAACACAAGCACTGAAATGATTCACAACCAAGACAGTAGAGCTACAAAGAGGCACATCAAAAGAGCAGTCATCAGCACAGAAGGGAAGATAAGAAGAGCAGCAGAAGTAGCAGTTCAGACACCTAGAGATTTGAGCTGAAAAGAAAGTATAGATTAATATCACCCCACAAGGATCACAAGAAAGTTGGAAGGTGTGAAGGACATGACTACAATGGAGGAAAAAGTTGATCAGAATGAAAAAGTAGTCAGATGGAACCTACAACAAAATTTTTTCTTCCAATCCAAATCTTATCAACACTCTGTGGAGAAAGGTAAGGATGTTTTGTTATCACCAATTTATGGGGTGATTGTTGAATCATATCCTAAGAAATTGATGATAAGCAAAACAATCTCATCAAGGTAGCAAGGTCGTGACTCAAGGACAGAAGGATAAAGGATAACAAGACAGCAGAGTGTAGATGGTCAACGTCAGTAAAATGCAGTCATGATGAGTCAAACCTTTGAGAGTCAGATAAGGCAGTAAGTTTAGGACAAGACTCCACAAATCAGCAGACCTGATAAACAATGCTGAGTGTCTTGTTAAAGAAGACTGAACCAGCAGAGCTCAGTACAAGACAAAGACATATACATCACAGTGACAGTTTTCACAGGTTGTTTTATTCTCAGGTCGTTTTCAGAAGCGTTGAAAGTTGGCATTGAACTCTTTCCAATATAAATCAATGACTGAGATTATTTGAAAGGACAAAAGGGACAATGGCTAGTAGAAAGAGTGTTGTCTATAAATAGATGGTGAGCAGCAAGGTTGCAACTAGAACTGATTTTTCAAAAAGAGTAAGCTGACTGTGTTGAAGAAAAACTCTTTGGTTGTACAAGTGCTGCATCCAAAGATAACACTGAGGCTCATAATTACACGAAGAGTGCAGAAAGACTAAAGGCTAACTGATAGGTGTAAATCAAGAGAGCATTAGTAAGCTGCCCAAGAGAGGTGTTCAGTAGATGAATGTATCTCAGTGTCTGTACTCTGTAAGGTAGTAAAGGGTCAACCAAAAACCCAATACATAGTGGAATACCTCTTAGTGGATCACACTGATCTCTATGAAAAGAGTGGACGTATGCTTTAGAGTTTCATTTGAACTCTATCATCAGAATCGCGATAAACATGGTGTCATTATTTTTCTTGTATATTTACTGTTCTTATAACCTAGTCAAATCTAACTAAAATTGAAAATGATTGTTATAAGAAACAAGTGAAGAAGCGACCATAATACCCTGAGACTCAGAATCCAGTTGACAGCAAAGTTGAGCTAAACAGTCAGTAGAGTTACTCTTAGGCTCTGCTGATATAAGTGTTTTTCTTAAATAGACATATTCAACCCCCCCCCCCCCCTTCTAGGTTTATTTTCTCTTTTAGGATCAACAGCTCCAAAAAGAGAAAATTTTCACCATCCTTGGCGGCACAATGCTTCTAAGGTTAGAAGCAGTGCGCCTCCACAAGGACCATGATATTGTTCAACTAGTGGCCTAGTGCGACCAAACCTCTTCATCTTCATCTTCGTCTTGATCTTTTTCGTCATGGTTGATTAGAGTGTACAAAAACATATTTCGTTTGATTTATATATTTTCATGTTTTTTTTTCAAGAGGAGAAAAATGATAGCAAGAATATCAAAGACAAAGATCAAGCACACATAAAAGGGTTTGAACGGGACGATGAGCTGGTTCGAACCGAGACGAGTCTCCACATGCACTTCTTTCTCCACATGGGCCATGGCAAGTCTCCACATGCACCATAGGCCTATGACGTGGCCCTGTGGTGCGGTTCCCCTTGTTGGAAACATAAAAGCACTTCTTTCTCATTTTTGGACATCATCTTGACGTGGCTAAGTGTTGGGGTGTTTAGTGCTTGGTTTGAGGCTTTTTCTATCATCATTTAATATTAAATTGAAGACAACTCATCAAGAAAAAAAGAAAATCAAGATCCTAGGAGAAATCCAAGGCCATCGATGACAAGAGTCTAGAGAGTATCATCTTTTTTTACTCTTTCCCTTAGTGTTTTGTGACTATATTTGATGATGGTTTGTATGCACATTGATTAGAGTGTAAAAATACATGTTTGACCTTCTTTTCTTCTCACTTTTCTATGCATCTTGGTGTGAATTATGCATCAAAATTGTGTTTTATGCTCCTCCTTTAGTTGATTCGTATATTTTCCTATTTGTTTTTGCAAGGGGAGCAAAACAAGACCAAGAACGTCGAAAACGGAGGTCAAACAAACATAAAAGGGCTTGAACGAGATGACGAGCAGGTCCAGACTGAAACGGGCCGTGGTGAAGCTGTCCAACGAACCACCATACTCCTCCTACATGTGCTGCAACTGCATAGCACTCCTATGGCCCGTCCCCATCCTTGCCACATAAAAAAACCCCCTCATTTCCCACTTTTCATCAACTTGTGAAGTGGATAAGTGCTAGTGAGGTTTGGGGCTTCTCACTCATCAAATCATCATCAAAGAAGGAAGAAGAAGATCAAAGAAGGATCAAGATCATTCATCATCAATCTAATTAGTGGAGATCATCCTTGGTTTACCTTTTCCCTTAGTGCTTTAAGACTTTAGATGGCTATGTTTTGTATATACACCATGTGTTTGATGATTTGTCTTTGCCTTTGAATCATGAGCTAAACCTTCCATTAGGGTAGTGATGTAGTTTGTATAATCTTATGATCATTTCCATGCTTTAATTAGTTGTCCATTTATTATTAAGGTTGTGTGTTGGTTGTTGAACATAATGCCTTGCTTGATTGATCACCAAGCATTGAACTCATAGTTTTCTTCAATTCCGAGAGGATAGACATTAACTCAACCTAGGAAATCTTGTGTTGAATGTGAGATCAAGAGACCGATCGTGTGACTTTCGTAGTCATTAAAGGAGAACCATTGTGCGGATGACTTGCTAGTTGCGTTAATCTCACGTAGAGATACATTGAGGTGACGCCTAGTAAGATTTACTTTAAATCTCGGGAGGGAAGAGTATAGCTTAGGGATTCTTGACTAATAACCTATTCACTAAAAGAATAACTAAATTGGAGTATATAGAATGATCATGCGCTAGGACAACGAGGTCATGACTTTACCTTTACATCCATTCCACTCTTCTTTTAGCTTAGCGTGCTATTATAGTTTCACAATTCTTTTGTTATGTTAAGTTAAAACCTCACTCGATCATCATAGTTTGACCCATTAGAACTATACATGTTGATCGTTAGAGACTAAGTTCCTCATGAGACTATACTCTTATATATAACTTTATTACTTGCGAAGCGATATGTATAGTTATGTATTTACTACTTAGTAAATGCTTAAAACACACAAGGTGTTTGATGAATTGCCTTTACCTTTGAATCATGAGGTAAACCTTTGATTAGGGTCGTGATGTAGTCTGATTAATGTCATGATCATTTCCATGCCATAATTTAATTGTTCGATCATTGTTTGAGATTGTGTGTTGGTTGTTGACGTAATATCTCATTTGATTGATCACCAAGCGTTTGATATGTGGTTTGTCTTGATTCCTTGAGGATAGAGATAAACTAGACCTAGGAAACCTTCCCCTTGAGTTAAATGCGAGGTTGAGAAACCGCTTGCGTGACTCTCGTCATTATCTAAAGGGAACCACCGTACGAATGACTTGCTTGACGTGTTAGCCTCACGTAAAGATGTGGCTGAGGCAACGTCTAGTAAATTAAATTTACTCTAAACCTTGAGAGAGACTAGAGTATAACATAGGGATTCTCGACTAACAACCTATTCACTAAAGAACAACCAGATTAGAGTAAACGAAATGATTATGCACTAGGAGAACGAGATCACAACTCTACCTTCACACACATACCACACATCATTTTAGTTTAGCGTGTTAGTTTAGTCGTACAGCGTAGCTGCTATATTAGATTAAACCTCATTCGTTCATTATACTTTGACCCAAAACAACTCCATACGTTGATTGCTAGAGACTAAGTTCCTCGTGGAACGATACTCATACTCTCTACTTTATTACTTGTAAAGCGACACGTATGCTTGTATTCATGCGATATATAAAACGCTTAACAATGGTTTTCTTCGTCTTGGTCGTTCTAATTTAGCCAACATCACTGTTGTTGGATATGTGATGGAACTTTTGTTCTAGTTTAGCAAAAACTCTTCTCTTTAATGAAAATAAGAAAACACATTGTTACAAACAGTATGTCCATAACAAACAACATTTGCATTCCAGATACAGTGGGTTTGCGATTGTAAACAATGCAACTGATTGATAACTATGGCATTAACTTCAACATGATCGGACCACCAAATTCAAGCGTAGAGATAATGTAACCTCTCCTCTTCTTCATCTTGGTTGATGTAGATATTGTTATCTCATTACTCTCGTTGCCTCTCCTTCGTCTTCTTCGTGATGAAAATTGTCTCATCGTCAATGCTTCATCTTCGTCGAGATAGAAAGGATGGTCGTGATGAAACCTTGCTGCTAAAGAAAGGATTATGGTGGTGTAACAAAGAAAGGAAACAAATGACGAACGTTGGTGATGAAGAGGGAGATGATTGTGCTGATGACGATAGTTTAGGAAAGAAGATGATAAATTAGAATTAGGGTTTGATTTAAATATCAAGCAGTAAGGATAGATTTGGAATGTTGTGTTAATTTTTTTAAATAAAACACGAATGGGTAATTAGTTAATACAATATGATCAATTAGTAAATAAAAACTAAAATCAACGCCAACTGGTAATTCTAAGATAATTTTAAATAATGTACATAATGAATTCAGAAAAAAAAAAACAATATATACATATATACATATACATATATACATGGGGTTATCACCTGTGCTTCAAGTGGCAGTCGTTTCCCTGCTGCAGAGAGTAAGACGCTGCATCTTGTGTGGAAAGGAAGGCCATGTGTTGCGTTTTTCTTTCCCTTATTTATTCATTCCCCTTTTTTATTTTTATTTTTATTGAGATTATATCTCAAAAACACACGTCTTCATCATGTTCACACTTCACAGGACATCCATTTCTACACAAGAAAATTTCTTCACAACTGAATCTTATCTGTCTTTTCAAATCAATTTCAAAAATCAAATTGCAATTTCCTCAAATTTTAACTGGACTAATTTTGATTTTCCATGGGTGTATTTTCACAATCCATTTTCGATGTTCCATCTTGAGGAAAGGTTGGAAGTTGATTGCAAGAAACAAAATCAATTAAAAGCGCTAGAATCTTTTGCCTTGTCAATTGATGCTGGATTATGAAATGAGGGATTACTGCAATAGATAAATTTTGGATTCATTAATGGATTCGAATTTAAATTTTTTGCTTTTCCTATGGGTTTTTGCGTGTCTCAGGCAGAATTTAACGATGATAAGGAAGTAGACCTAATAGAAGAAAGGAAACGCTGCACTTGCTTCATTTCTCCCCTCAAAACGCTGGGTTTGCAGCACCGGTTTAGCTGCCATTTGTAGCATAAATTATTAACCCTACATACATATACATACACATACATATACATACACGTACATACATATAGATATATGGGTGATGATAACCAGTCAAAGTTGGATGTAGCCAACATTCACTTCAAAAAAAAAAAAAAAACGGGTGAACTATGTTCAAATTTTGAATCGTCCGCCTAAAATAGCAGCGGGAGAGTTCTAAAATTTTCAAATTCGTCCGATTCTTTTTCAGACGGTCGTTGGCTAGTAGCCAATTTGGCTGATTTTATATTGTAAGTTTTAATTTTTATACTGTAAATTGAAAAGTTTATACTGTAAGTTTATGAATGTATACTGTCCGATTTTAATATATTTTATAATTAAACTCTGATAGCATATATTCAATAACTTATAGTATAAAAAATAAAACTTATAATATAAAATCAGGCAATACGCTGTCACAAAATTAGCCCCGACGTACCGTATACATGTATACATATACACATGTATACATAGGGCTTGAAGGGGTTAAAGTGCCTTTAATTATCTTAGTTAAAGGCACTTATGAAACACGATGATGGACATCGTTTCTCAACTATTCAATCCTTCTATGTGATCATCTACTCCAATGAAACATGATAAACAAAGTTGGAATCATTCTAGTTTTAAGGATTAAAGTGTTGGAATGATACCAATTTCGGTTATCATGTTTCATTGGAGTACATGATCACATCTAAGGGTCGGATTGTTGAGAAACAATGTCCATCATCGTGTTTCATGAGTGCCTTTCGTTATCTTGCCTAAAGGCACTTTACCCCTTTATATATACATATACATACGTAAATATATATATATATATATATGGTGTGTCGTTAGTGCTGTAACAACAGCCATGTTAGCTGTTGTAAACTGCACCTCTTCTTCCCGTGAAATGCATCTTGTTCTATTGTGAACTATATCATTTTTTTGCCATTTTTTGTCTTTGAAGCTATAGTTCACAATAGAACAAGATGCACTTCACGGGAAGAAGAGGTGCAATTTACAACAGGCACTACGCTGCCTATTACAGCATACATGTATTTCTCATATAATATATATATGGGAAAAAAAGGGGTAAAGTGTCTTTACCCAAGATAGTCAAAGATTCACAAAAACTCGATAATCGACATCATTTATCATCAACTATGTCCATGGATATTATCCCCCACTCGTTTACATTGTGTATGCAAAATTTTGGAGCCATCGGTGACTCATGCGTTTGGGAATGATATACCTTGTTTATGGATTATTTTTAACTGTTCATTTTAATGGTTTCTACTTTTAAGGATTGGAATGTTAGAATGATTCTAATTTTTATTATCATGTTTTATTGGAGTAGATGATCACATTTAAGGACTCGATTATTGAGAAAAACGATGTTCATCATCGTGTTTCATGAGTGCCTTTAACTATGTTGGGTAAATACACTTTAACTCGTTCAAACCCTTTATATATATATAGGGTGCGGTTTTGGTGCTGCAGCAGCAGCCAACATGGCTGTTGCAAACTGTATCTTTTCTTCTCGTGAACTGCATCTTATTCTATTGTGAACTGCACTATTTTTTCCTTTGAAACTGTAGTTCATAATAAAAGAAGGTACAGTTCACGGGAAGAAGTGATTCACTTTACAGTGGCCAACATGGTTGCTGCTGCAGCACCAATGATTTTCCTATAT
>JAOVYX010022573.1:0-14456 GCA_035668315.1 Drosera spatulata
TAGTGGATATTTTGGTACCGCAACGATCCCGTGGTTTTTACCCTTTTATTTTTAAGGGGTTTTCCACGTAAAATTTTGGTGTCGACTCTATTTATTTTTAGGCTATTTATTTATCCCATTTTTATAGCGCAACAAGGGAAAAAGTGCTGGGCAATTTCCGTTGGACTACATACCGACTTTTCCCAACAGTATGACCCTATTTATTGCAAAATGAGCACAGAGGGCATCCCCCTTGCGTGTGCGATGCAGTCAGTGTAAGTAGATCAGATCCATGGTTTTCACATCTAGCAGAAGATTAAACAGCAAAACCAACCGGTGAGAATTCTTCTTTGTCTCATGTGATTGAATTCTTCTTGCACAATCATAGCATATACTCAGTGCAGAGAAGGTAAATATTCTTAATGATTTGAGAGCGAAGAGCTAAAATAGCGTTGGAAATACAACCATTAAAAGGTTACGGACCTCACATGCTCTCATGACCCAAGACGAGATGCTTCACATGCCTCCACTAAAGGAATTCTGCTCCCAAGAAAATTTGTGTTTCCAAGAGGTGTATCTAGCCTTCCTCTCATGTCTATATTAGAATAATATAATGTTCTCATGGTTATTGAACAATCTGGTTGTTTCTCTACTGTCAAATGATCTCTCTACTCCTCTCTTGCATTTCTCCTCATAATCTCGATATGGTATCAGAACATTTCGGTATGAGACATCATCTCTGAAAAAGAAAGGAGAGTTTAAGTCATTTATATCTCAGTTTTATACTTCCGTACTATGGCTGCTTATCAAGCTTCTGATGGCAGCAATTCTGTCAATACCTCATCTTTTGAAATGAGGAAGGTAGAGATGAGTGGTCAACTCACCTCTATTCTACTCAACAGTCGAAATTATTTGCCTAGGTCATGAGCTGTCACCATAGCTCTTAGAGGGCGTTCGAATTTAGGCTTTGTCGACGCCGAAATTCCTGCTCCTAATACTATTGATCCCAAATTCGGATAGTGGCAAGCTAATGATCATCTTGTTATGTCATGGATCTTCAATTCTATTCAGTCTCAGATCTATGAAATCTTTGCCTACTCTAAGTCCTCTAAGGCTCTATGGGATTCATTAAAAGTCACGTACGACAATGAAGATAATGCCTCTCGAGTTTTCGAACTTCAACAGGAACTTGTACGAACTATTCAAGCTCCTAATCAATCATTCATTGACCACTTGGGCACTTTGAAGAAAAGATGTGATGAACTCCGTCAATATCGTCCACCGGCTCAAACCGTGGATGTTTATATTCAACGACAAGAGTAAGATCGAATCTTTCGTTTATTGGCCAGTATTCGGCCTAAATTTGAAGATTTGAAACGTCAAATTCTTATAACTTCTCCTCTTTCGTCTTTTGCTTCTATATGTGTTACCATACAATGAGAAGAAACTCACCGACGTGTTATGTCCTCTATGCCAATTGAGTAAAGGGATCATTGCAGTCATTGTAACAAAGATGGACATACCAAAGATCGTTATACTTTACATCCTCATTTGCGTCCTAGCAAATACACTACGAAGTAACCTATGGCCAATGTTGGTGTGAAAACTCAAACAAATCCAAGCTCCCAGCCTTCAGTGGAACAAATTGCTCAACAAATTCAGCAACTCATGCAAGCTAATGTCTCACAAATATCCATTGAACCTTCTGCAAACCTAGTTCATGATTCTGGTAATGCTCTTGCGTTTTCTGCTTTATCTAAGAACCAATTTATCATTGATTTTGATGAGACGGATCATATTTGTTGTGATTCATTATACCTTCGTAACTATTTTGGCATTATGGGGTTATCACCTATTACAGTTGCCAACGGGGCCTAAGCTTCAATACAAGGAATCGAAAAAATTAATCTTTCTTCAACCACCTCTGATGCTTTGTTTGTTCCTACTCTTTCTTCCAACTTATTATCTATCGCTAAAATTACTAACAAGCTGGAATGTGATGTCATTTTTACAAAAAAGCAAGGTAATCTTCCAGGATCAAGTCTCGAGGAGGATGATTGGTGAAGGAAGATTCGATCGAGGACTTTATGTTTTGCATATTCCTACTAAGGCATTCCTTACTCATCAGAATATGGAAGACAAGGCTTTGTTATGGCATCGACGGATGGTCATCCGTCTGATAGAATACTTCATTTTGTTAATCCCTCTTATTCTCTTGATTCTAGAGGATGTTAAACATGTCATTATTCTAAGCAACATAAGCTTCCTTATTCACATAATACTCGACTCCGATTGACTCTCGTGATGGTTTTAAATATTTTGTTACTTTCATCGGCGACAATCTCGTGCTACTTGGTTATACTTACTCAAATCCAAAACTAAAGTGTTTCAAATTTTTCGGGAATTCAACCAAATGATTCGAAATCAATTTGGTGCTCAAGTAAAGATTTTACATACCGATAATGGGACCGAGTATACCAATAAGGCATTTGAGACCTTCGTTACAGGTCTAGGCATTATTCACCAGAATTCAGCGTCGGAACTCCTCAACAAAATGGAGTTAAGGAAAGGAAAAACCGACATCTTCTTGAAGTTACTAGATCATTGTTGTTTCATGCCAATCTACCAAAGTCTTATTGGTTCGATGTTGATCTTACTAGTTGCTATTTGATAAATCGACTCCCAAGTAAGGTCCTTCAATATAAATCACCTTTAAAAGTTCAGCTCGGTCGGCCTTTGAACATTGGAAATTTGAGAGTGTTCAGATGCTTGTGCTATGTTCATCTTCAACAAGGAAACAAGCTTGAGCCAAGAGATAAAAAATATGTCGTTTTAGGATATTCTTCTTTCAAAAAAGGATACAAATGCTATGATCCATTTGAAAAGAAGATTTAGATTTCACGAGATGTTACATTCGATGAAACGCATATATTCTTTTGTTGCAGGGATAAAGTTCAGGGGAAGCATGTTATGGAGACCAGAGAATATGATTATAATGACTTAAATATTGAACTTGCCCCCTTGCCTATTATTTCTGATATTGAGAGCATTTAACCAGCTTTATCACATGAACAGGTGCATGAAATGCCAGTAGAAGAGGTGACTGAGACACCAAGAACTGAAGATGTTAACAGAGCAAGTGAAACTCTTGCGCTTCGAAAGTCAAGTCTAATTACTCGACGGTCGATCAGACACCATGATTATGTCACGCCCCATACAGTGGCTCATCCCATACAAGCTCATATATGGTACGATAAAATTTCTTCAGCTTTTCAAAGTTTCTTATCAACCATTGATGCTGATAAAGAACTAGTCAATTTTTTTGAAGCAGTGAAGTCTCCAGTCTGGGTAACAGCAATGAGTGAAGAACTAGAAGTGCTTGATGTAAATCATACAGGGGATATAGTTTCATTGCCTCATGATAAGCGTCATATTGGTTGCCGATGGATTTACAAGATCAAGTACAATAGTGACAGAACACTCAAACATTGGAATAGATTACAAGGAGACTTTTACGCCAGTGGCTAAAATGAACAATGTTCGTGTTTTGATTTCTGTAGCTGCTAATAGTGGTTGGCCTTTGTTTTCGATGGACGTAAAAAACGCATTCTTACAAGGTGACCTTCAAGAAGAAGTTTACATGGAGATTCCTCCTGGACACAAGCTTGAAAAACAAGCTGCAATTGCTTGTAACCTCAGAAAAGCAATATGTGGGCTGAAGCAATCTCCGCGTGCCAGGTATGAAAAATTAAGCTCCGCACTAACTGATTTCGGGTTTTAGAAAGATGCCAGATTCTTCTTTATTTGTTAAAAGAAATATCAATGGTATTGTGATGATTTTGATTTATGTTGATGAAATTATCATTACCAGCGATAATCTTATCGAAATAACTACAACTAAACAACACTTGAATGAAAATTTTCACATGAAGGATTTAGGAAAACTGAGATACTTTATAGGAATCCAAGTTGCAAGATCAAAGAAATGGATATTTTTATCACAAAGGAAATATGTTATAGATACATTGAAAGAAACAAAGAAACTAGGTGCAAAACCGGCTGAAACTCCTATGGATTACAACAATAAGTTCATAAGAAATGACACTCCTTGCAAGACGTTGGCAAATTTCAAAGACTTGTTGGACGGCTGATTTACCTAACTATCATATGGCCCGACATCACTTATGTTGTTTGCTATGCAAGGCAATTTATGCATGCTCCAATTGAAGGACATATGCAATTGGTTGATCGGATTTTAAGGTACTTGAAACGATGCCCAGGAAGAGGCATTTTGATATAGAATAACGGACATATGGACATTGTTGGTAACAGATGCAAATTGGGCTGGAAACCCAATTGATATACTAATGAATTTTGTATCTTTGTTGGTGGTAATTTGGTCATTTGAAAAAGCAAAAAGCAAAAAGTCGGGGCACGATCAAGCGTAGAGGCAGAGTACAGTGCAATGGCCTCCACTACAAGTGAGTTGGTTTGGCTCAAGTTATTACTTAACGAGCTCGGGATGAATGCACTACACCAGCCTATGAAGTTGTATTTTGACAATCACGCAGCAGTTCATATTGCATCCAATCCTGTTTTTCATGAAAGAACCAAATACATAGAGGTTGATTGTCATTTCATGAGAGAAAAGGTTCAAGATCATACTATTATGACTCCATTCGTTCGAAGCGGTGATAATCTTGTTGATTTTTTTCACAAAGACCTTGTCAAAAGGTGTGTTCCAGAATATATTGCCCAAGTTGACCTTTGATGCTTTCTTCGCCCCAACTTGAGAGGGATTGTTTGAAAGACAACCATTAAAAGGTCACGGACCTCACATGCTCACATGACGGCAGACAATACATACTCTCAACGTTATAATTGTGTCCTTGACGAAACTTATCCAATTTCATAAGTAAGTTCTCTTCACCTTTAACAAAAGGGACATCCGTGAAAGGGGATCAGGCAAACCGAGTCCAGGGTCCCCTATAGTGAGATACTCTCATACTAAAACGACTTCATAGGGTTGATAAAAAGAATGTCACCATCAAGTCACTGTATAACACAAACGACAGATACAATGCTATGTGGTTTATACCACGAAATTATCTCATCAATTATGGATTTATATTCCTTTCACATATTCGTCCTCATTATACCAGCAAATAAGGTATAACATACACCATATAACAACACTACACAGCACTCAATATTTAGCACGCAGCACACAGCATTTGCAGTCAGTATTTTACGTCAATCATATTTAGTGACTACGTCCAAAAATTACAATACATATTTTATACTCACGGTATAATAATACGCATCGTCACACACAATAAATCTAAACGTTATCTTTTAATATAATCTTTCACTCGTACACGTTCGACTTCATCTTTAAATATCAATGTACACGTCAGGAGGCCCTATATAAAAATACAACTCGCATATCGAAACATGCTCAAGTACATTACTACTATTTGTGGAATTATCACTTTAGTGCACAATAACATATGTAAGTAAATCATTTTTATGAGTTTTCATTTTAAGTTGTATTTCTCTACATGTATTTCTTTAAGGCTAAATCACTATGTTTTTAGTACATATTGGTTTTTGGTTTACTTCCCTTTTCTTTTATTTTTACTGAACCTTTATGTCTTTTCCCTCACATAACTAGACACTAAAAGAGCACACAGAACATCCATTTTTAATTAGTACGAACACACTTATCTTCTTTATCATTTCTAATTTTCTTCTCTAATTGGTTTAAGCACAAACCCCACCTCCCCTTCTTTTTCCTTTTCCCTAACCTCTCACCCCTTTCTTCTCGTCTTTTTCCCCTGTACCCACACGACACCATCATACAACACATACACACCATTTCCTTCTTTTCCTTGTTTTAACTAACTAACTCGTCTTCCATTTTTGCTAAGCATACACCATATAAATATTTTCCTTGTTTTCTTCTTCATGAGACATACGACCAGAACACAATGCACAAAACTACACAATAAGAAAGCTCACATGACCACCATGAAGACCGACTTTACTTCCCGACTTGCAACTCCCTTCTTAATGGCGATCACCAACTTTGTAAGGTGATGATGGGAAGTAACACGCAAGGAAAAGAGGCGAGAATATGAAACGACAACGATGATATTGAGCATAACCCGACCTCATGTCCTCCATGGTCACTTAAGGATGTAAAACGCAAAGATTCGTGACAAAAAGAGTCAACATATCAGAGCTCATCCTCCTTGACGTGTTCTGAGCGATGGTGAAACGAAAACAGTGATCCTCTACCTCTGACGACAAGGAGCAGTTGAGTTGACCACGGCAGAGCAATCGATGGTGTTGTGGTTTCGAGTGCGGCTTTGGAGAGGTGCTGGTGATCTACGATTGCCGCTAACAGCGATGCCTAGCTTGGCTCAGTCTTCCCGAGTGGTTGTGAAGATGAAGAGAGGATGAGATATGGAGAGGAGAGGAGATTATGGTGAAGGTGGGGAAGTGGTTTGGAGAAGTGGAGAGTGAGTGGCGGTGTGGGTGTGGTGGTGTCAAGTGGAGGAAAAGTAAATTAAGGGGCACGTAGATCCCACACATTTGTGTGATACGGTTATATTTTATCAATAATTAATATTTTTTAATTATGATATTGATAGATAAATTTTATAACGAAATAAATTATAATATTTCATAATCTATTATTTTAACTAATTATTAAGAAAATAATTTATCTCAAATTTTTGGGATATTAGAATATATGAGCCATAAATTTTATACTATTACATGAAATTGGTAAATATTTTAAATTAAGAAGTGTTAAAATATATTCGTTCTGTCACATGAAAGAAATAACATATACGTATTTTATATTATTTTATATGCATGAATAGATGATCGTCCCATAACATATATCAGGTTGAAATACATAACTTATACAAACATTCATATTTCACGATAAACTTATAAAAAAACTATATTTAATCGTCATTATATATATGTAAAATCAAAACGTTACATATTTTTCCGAACCGAGGGAGTTGTTTTTAGTCTTCTATCATCGAACTGGTATTATGATAGGGAAAAACGAGGATGACTTTAAATCATGTATCACAGATGTGGCGAGAGGTTCTTTCATCCGAATGAATGAGTTCATTGAATAATTAGGACTAGATATAATGAAATTTGTGAAGAAATTTTTAGAACCAACAACTTGTGTCTTCAAAATCGGTCCAACGTGCTTTCAAATTCAATTATTGTTGCTCTCTGCCTGGTTTAAAAGCATCCCCGCAGTCGATCATGATATATTGTGGAGGATTTACCAAGTAATAAAAATAATTTAATCGATTTTAGTTAAGTTTATTTAAAATTAAATCTAACCATAAATTCAGAGGTTTATCAAATGATATTAAAAAATAATCTTTATATATATAAAAATAAAAATAAAATTAAATATATTATTATGTTATTCAAAAATATCCTTTCTCAACCAGAATTCTGCGTTTGAACAGCAACTCGAAATGGGCCAAGTGGGCCCGTTGCCGCAACTTCACATGCGGAAAAAGTTCAAAGGTCTAATTGCAACGGGACATATATTTTTTTCGGGAAACCAAAATTATATTTTTTAAATTTTTTATGTTATTAAAATAATATAAATGTAATATTTTTATGATAAAAAATAGTTTATAAAATATAAAAAATATAAATATTTAAAAATTGATTTATTTTATCTCAAATAAAATAAAATAATTATCAAAATTGAAAGTTTTTAATAATATTATAGAATTTGTTAAATTGAGTTTTATTAATTTCAATATATGAAAACAATAATATGTGAAAAATATGAAAATATATATAAAAAATCGACATAAGAAATCTATTAGATGATTGAATCAAAAATTAAATCTTTATATAAAAAATATAACATTATAATTCTATATCATAAGAATATAGATAGAGAAACTTCCGTGGATGGTCTTACAAAAGACGAGCTAAAGGGTTGAAAGCCGCATTATTCCCTATCTGAAGTATTGGGCCGATGGCCCATTGTTGGGCTGGGATCTCATTTTCTACTTGTTTTGGAACTAGGAAAAACGATAAACCATGAAGAATTTTGGTGGAGAAAAAAGAGAGTTTTATATTTTATTTTTTCTTTCTGAAATTGAAGATTTTGTTCCTTTCCCAAAATCAAAAAAAAAAAAAGAAGAAGAAGAAGAAGAATGTTTTAGTTTTATTGGAAGGTTTTTGAGTCTCCAATATTTTTGCTATATACTTCCAAGTTTCAACAATGGTTTCAACATTGTCGATTTTCGATTTCCCTCTTCATTTAAATTATTTCCCAACAATCATCTATATCAAACGTTGCGAACTTCATCAGATCCAAGTCATAACTAGGGCTATCGATTCTAATAATTTGGTTGTCATGATCCCAAAAACATTTCCAATTATATGAGTACAATTAACATCGACATCTATGATAAAACTTATAAGAGACACCATTCATGATGATTAATGGACCGCCTAGCTCCGAGAGACGAAGAAGAATAATTTCTTACCTATAAACAATAGGTCCTTCATTTTGAACCGTGGACTAGTCACTAGTGGTGACTAAATGATTTAAATGAACTAGTCATGTTTGGCCACTTAGAGCTACATAACACTACATTTTTTTCAAAAGTTCTTGTGGATGATATATGACTAATAAATTTCAAGCTATAAATGCTCTAAACCACTTAACTTTCATCAAAGACACCCTAGAATTTTCCTCCTAACAAGTACCATTCTAGTTTAAGCTTTTGCTAGGTTGGGACATGGTGTAAGATCACTTGCATTACATTACCTAAAATAGCTACGGTATGGAATTTAGATGACGAAAATGAAAAATTAGCCAAAAATTGGATTTGCATTAGAATCTCTAACTATTATTTATTATATATATTTATGAACAGTGAATCGACAATTTTGGGGATACACTGTATCACCTATAACTAATAAAAAAAATATTTTGATGTAAGTGTAAGTGAGAGAAAAGGATCCTTATGTTGGTTAAGGGAAAAAATATTTTGGTGTACTATAACATTGTATCAAAAAAATACTTTCGGTATGAGAAGACGACGACTCCAACAATGACGTGGTGGTTGTTCAAGAAGGCATCATTGGTTGTATGTTTGGTGTGTGTTTGGTGTGTGTTTGGGTCTCCTAGGCGATGAGGAGAGAAAGAAGAGTGAAAGTGAGAATAAAGAAATAAAAGATATAAAATATTATTATAGAGAATGAAGATTCTGGTACGATAGATGATAAATAAAAATTCTATAAAATAAAAAAAAATTGAATATATAAAATAAAGAATCTGTTAAGAGATTCTAATGCTAGTGCTCTAAAAGGCAAGCATTGCAAGTGCCATATAGTATATCAATTAATAACATAGGAATAAAGTTCTTAGAAGAATTTTTTTTTCTATTATTTTCAAAACCAAATTGAGCATGGAATTTAAATACACAAACTTATCATGTAATATTAATCATAATATACAGTATGTTCTTCATGGGACGTACATGACAAAACAAATCATACATTGTTTCCTATATAATTAGAAAATTTATCAAAATATATATTAAATAATATAAATATTTCATTTTTATAAGTGTTGATTTTCTTTCTTTCTTTCTTTTTTTGAGGTAGGGAGTACAATATAACCCTGTTGAATTATTAGACGGTGACTGCCGATACCTTTTCAAGTTTGAAAGCAAACACGTATTATAACCCCGTATTTTATTTTATTTTATTTTATTTTGTGACACAAAATCATCACGAAAAAGACCTTGAAAGCAAACAGGTAATGTGGGGAGTACATTTTAAGTTTAAAAGTGGGTAGCATACTCATCGACCACCGTTTCAAAGTTCGGAGGTTAAACGTTATTTTTATTTATTTATTATTTTTTTCATTTATAAAAATATAATGATGTATCATCATTATATTATTCAATATTTATTTTGAAAAATTTATTTATTCGTTTTAACGACGTAAGAAAATTATATCAATGGTTCATCATTGAATTACATAACTTAAATTATCACTATTGTTTCACGATAATTTTACATAAACCATGATTAATTGTTTCGTTGATAATTAGTGACTGGAATAACTTTATCGCTGATTTAAACCGATGTTCTCTGTTTTATGAGACTGAAATAGTATATATATTGCATTTGTCACTAAACATTGAAAACTTAATTGAAAAATGATAAAAAGTTAACCAAATATATAAACGGCAAAGTGAGAGCAATGACAGCGGATAATTGGCAAACGCAAAGACCAAAACATGGTATAAAGACTAAAAAAGAACAAAATAAAAAACCAAGAAAAGGAAAAACAAAACAAACATAAAATCTGTTCTTGTTTTGGTCTTTGCGGCTGCTAGGGGTGAGCGAAAAATTCCCGAACATATTGGACTGGACCGAAACCAGGAGATACTGGTTGAGTTCGGTCGACACGGAAATAAATGCCACACGGTCCCGAAAAGTTGGTACGATACAGTCAGTATTAGAAAATTTTGAGGAACCGAAACAATTTTTTCCACATCGAATCAATTTTCTTATGATGTGTTATTAATGTATCAAACTTATAAAACACATATATGTTTATAACTCCAGGACATGTTTTCTCCAAGATGTAAGGATTACTAGTAAGGATCATACTCAATTAATTCTTTTTTTATATAGATCATTTTATGAGAACATACCTTGATAACATAATTTAATTCTAGACATATACAACCCCTTGTCTATATGTTGATTTGTTTTTTTTATTCTCTTATATTATTTAAAAAAAATGAGTTTATGGCTAGTCACAAATATGATTATCTGTATCTAGTAAGATTCAATAGCTAGGAATTTAAATTGGTGGTTATTTTCATTTTTTTTTCCTTTTATATTTTTGGTTTTGAATTAGAAAAATCACAAACTTTAAATGCTGATCGTTGGATTCTTTCTAATTACAGATAACATTATTTGTGTCTAACAACAAATTTGATAAGCCCATTTTGTTATCATATGTCAATATTTGTTTTGTATTAAACGTAAGACTTTTTGCTAAAATGAAAAAAAAATGAAAAATTACGTCAAAGGTTCAAGAATGTAATTTAATAACATATCTATTTTTCATTCTGATCGATATCAGAATACTGAATTTCCCATACTAAAAAATCGGATACCAAATATTGAAAATTTGGGACGGGACGAGCTCTGTTTAGAAACCGAAAAAGTTAGGACGGGATTGAAAACGGTCCAATATCGGACCATCGTATCCCATGCATACCCCTAACGGTTGCTAATTAATCGCAACCGTTGATGTTTCATTTTCTTGATATATAATGCCGTGCTTAATAATCATTGTCATCATGGATTGAAATAAATGCTCCATCTGTTCCCTAACATAGACAACCGGTTGAGTCGAAATACGGATTTATGTATGTGTTGATTTTTTTGTGTAATTTGTTAGATAAATAATAGTTTTTTAATGACAACGATGTTTATTATAATAGTTGTGAGAGTAAATAATAAATATATTATAACATATAATGATTATTTTGATAGTTTTTTTATTAAAAAAATTACTAAATAAAATATATTATATATATTTTTAAACGTTCTAAATAAACGAGTGTTTTTATATTATAGAACGACGGGAATATAATATTATATGGACATGATACAAACCTATATGCTATATGTTCCCCTCATAAAAGGAGTTTGAGAAAGAATGAGAAACACTCAGTTTTGCGTTTATTACCTACAAGAATCAGACAGATTCTGAGCACATAATCATATTACATGAACCAATAACAAAACAAAGTAACAAACCACGTAACAGGGAAGACCAAGACAAAAGAATATAGAGTTTGTTTTTTTGATGTTTAACCGCCAGTCGATTTCATAGCCATATACATCTCTGTCAACTCATACACCCAAAAATCAATTCAATTCCATCCCACTTTTTTGTGTTTTTTTTTTCTTCCGTGTTTATTATCCATGATCTTTCTCACTCATTCCATTTTCTTCCCCCTTTTTTGGCATCCTTTCATCTCAGCATCTCCGATCTACCTTCAAATCCCCAAATCAAAGGTACCCTTTTGATTTTTCTGCGATTTAATGTAATGGGCTCTGTCTCAATTCGATCTAGGGTTGGATTTTGGTATTAACGATGTCATTTTTGCTGAATTTTGGATTTTTTTTTGGTGTTTTGATTTGTGACGTTATCATGTTGGTTGTTGATGTTGGAAAATTCATACGCATTTTCTGATTTATGAGCTGAATATTGGGTTCTGTTGATTTGGTGATTTTTTTGTTGTGAATAGGGTTTCCTGTATGTTGATGATGGTTCTGCGATAGATATGTGAAATGGGTATCTTCTGCATTGCCTTTTGATGTTGATCAGAATCGAGTTTAGTCGATTATTGGATTCAATTGTTGCCGGATTGCAAAAATTAATCATATTTCACTATGATTGATGGTTGAGTTTAGTAACTTGTAAATGGGTGGAATCCGCTTTTCTGATTCTTTCTGGATTCGTTGTGAGGCAGTTGTTGCATAAGGTTCAGTGGCAGAAAGTTCCGGAGATTGGTTCCTGATGTTCATATGCTGGAGCTCACATTGTTTTGATGAGTCTGAGTTCTTCTTGGTGTGCCCAAGTGGGATGGTTTTGTGATCAGAGGAGGCATTTTTCGGATAAAAATGCCTGCAAGAGGGACGTTTTATGTTGAAGTCAATACCAAACTCCGGGGTTTTTTTAAGGTATTGAAGTCAGCTGCTTGCGAATGGGTTTTGCTGTTCTTCTTGCTATTTGATGCAGCATTTTCCTATTTTGTTACCAAGTTTGCTGAGTATTGCGAGTTACAAGTTCCTTGTATACTATGCTCGAGGCTGGATCATGTGTTCGGCAATGTGAAGTCTGATTTCTACAGGAATCTACTGTGTAAGGATCATAAGGATGAGATATCATCTTTTGTTTGCTGTCAGATTCATGGCAAGCTTGCGGATGCACATGGAATGTGTGACGAGTGTTTTCTGTCATTTGCGGCAAAGAAAGAAACCAACCAAGAAACATCTAAATTGTTAGTGGGAAAATTGGGGTTGGATGGTGTTCAGAATCCATTGTTCAAGGACTTTGTTCCCGGTTCATTGGGTACGAAGTCATGTACTTGTTGCAGTAAACCCTGGAGATGCAGACGCAATGTGCAAAAACTCTTTCCGTCGAGACCAGTTGCTACTAAAGTTAGTAAGCCAGATATTCCTTTGCCAAGTCCTCCTCGAGCTAGATGTCTAAATCGTCGTGATGGCTTAAAGAAGAACAGGGATAAATTCTCGGTTTCTTCTACTCCTCTTCTCCTTGGAATTTCAGATTATGATTCCTTGTCTCATGTGGGTTATACCGAGGTGAAGATCACTTCGGACTCGGATTCTGATATCCCACTTTCAGATGATGATGATGCTAGGGATCGAAGTGATCCCTTGGATGAACTCGGAGAACGTCATGATTCAAGATTTTTTTCCAAGAAGCAGTTTGATGATATGTTTCCCATGAAGAAGACGGATCGGGTTCTTAACTCCGGTAGTGATTTGGACACAGTCGCAAACCCTAGCAAAAAGAGTGGGAAGAAGCCGTCAGATCCTCAAGTTGATGTAGGTTATGGAGTTGGGGACACTAGTTGGCGGTCATTCCCTGATAAAAGCGACGCTCAATTGCTACCAGAGCTCATAATATTGGATGATATTCCTCTTACATCCAATGCCGTGGAGGTTGACTCGGTAGTGCCAGCAAACAACAGTGGCACCAATTTTGCTTTCTCAAACCAATTCAGCACATATGATCTATCTGAACTTATATTGCAAAATGATGTTCAGCCCTCACAAAACCTTAGAGTACTTCCATCAAAATTATCATCACAAAATGGTAAGCGTGAGTTACTCGTCAGCCCCATTTGTTTCGTTCTGCCTTTTCAGTCTTCTGCATTCTTTTTTGTTGTAGTATTATTGAGTGAGCTAGTACTAATTTTGTTTACCATTTATTTTCTGATACTTGGGAATAAATTATAGCGGCAGATGCAATGGAGAATGATGATATTGGAGATAAATCAGTCATGAGAATGTGGGAAGATTTCGACTCAGCAAGTACGACCATTGCACCAGAAGGAACTGTGCATATTAGTAAAAGAGTCATTTTTCAAAATGGTAACTTTGACGCGGACAACATCAAGAGCATAGATGTGAACAAATTGCCATCAGAACAAATGGGAGGGCTGGATCATGATGGGATTGATGACAAAGTCAAGTCAGACACCTCTCTGCCATCGCCTCTTAGCACTTCTCTGCCGTCAATGCTCCTTGGCCCCAATCCACCATTGAGCAATAGCCACTCCACCATGAATGGACATGTAGATGAATCACATCTAAATGAAGCTTCAAGTTCAAATGGCTTTCAC
>JAOVYX010022574.1:0-14455 GCA_035668315.1 Drosera spatulata
GTCGCCATTGATGATGAAGAGAAGGGATTGGGAATTTGACAGAGATTTGAGAGAGGGGTGAAGTGGGAGGTTGAAGAAGAATGTTAGGGTTTGTTTGAAAATTGAATTTTGGGCGGAGCCGTTGGAGATGAATTGGGCTTTTTGTTGGACGGTTGTGAGAAGAGCAGTGTGTTCGGCCCTGTTTGCTGTGAGCAATAGTAAAAGTGTATCTCGATAAGTTGTGTCGTTAGATGATGTTTTTATTTTGAGAAGGAGATGGTATTTTTATTTTTATTTGTAAGTGTGACTTATAGCCCTTATATTAGAATTTTTTAACGGATTTTTTATTGTATATATTTAAATTTATCTTTTTCACATTTTATAGAATCTTCATTTTATCACTTATTGTATCACAATCTTTATTTGAATCTCTACATCTTATTCTAATAATATTTTATATCTTTTATTCATTTACTCTCAATTTCATTCTCTTTCTGTCTAATCGTTCAGGACATCCAAACCCACGCCAAACACATAACCAACGACGCCGTCTTGAACCACCACTACGCCGCCGTCGTCGTTCGAACATCGACCATTCTCCAACCACCGCGCGATCGACCGTTGATCTCCCCTAATCGTGGTCCGTTAATCTTCGCCTGATCGTTGTCCGACTATCGATCGTCGACCACCGCCCCATCGTCGGATCATCGCTCGTCAACATCGATAGTCGTCCAACCATCGACTAGCTATCTTCCGTCGACTGCTTATTAATCCTTTTTATACTAATTATAAGCATGATTTGTAATAAAATAAGATAATATAACTAATCCTAATATTAACAACAAAAGAATTAATAATCCTTTTATTAGTTATCCTATTTTATCTCATCCTTGTATCAAACGAGACCTTGGGTTATCAAGGAAGGCATGACAAACACTAATGAAGAGATTGTAGTGCTAACTGTCGAAGATACACCTGATTCAATGAATGAAAAGGATTCTAAAAATTGATAAACTTTTTCGCATATATCAAAACATGTAATTTGGGCAATGGATTTATCGATAACAAAAGTTGACTCAATCCTCTCATTCCTAAGTGCTTATAAGTGTTCTGGAATTCGACACGAGCGTTCAATATTTACTAGAATATTTATTAGGAGAAGTTATAAGACATAGGAAGCATTTAGAAAGATGGAGAAGTGAAGGGATTGTAGAATACATGTGATCGCAGCGTAAGTTATGGGCGCAATGTGAGTTTTGGATGGTCAAGGTTTCGTTTGAAGGAAAGGCACGTGCGTATCCAAATGTGCAAAAGTTCCTTATCAGTCTGTGTTCTCAAGTCACTGATCCCGCGGGTTTCTGCCGACTTGGTGAAATACGTAATCACCTAGGAGCGGGTCATCAATATTTTCCAAACGTCAAGGGATTATTCTATATTATTGTTTAAAATTATTCAAAAACAAAACATATAAATAAAAGAAATTGAAATTGAAAATTATTTTTTCGATTTTTTGTTTTTTTGTTGTTGTCTTTTATTTCATCAGTTTGAAAAATAACAATCCAAAACAAATAATTTTATTTCATTAATCAGTAAAATAAAAACAAAAAATATAAAAATAAAAATGATATCAAACAGATCCTAAAAAAAGAGTTTTGATTCTGTGATCGGATTTTGATCAAGGAAAAAAAAAATCTAATCCAAAAAGAGGTTTATTTATTATTGAACCAACATGAAATGACATATGGGTCATTTTTCGATCAAAAATGTTTTCGATCACGGAGAACTACTTGTATTGGTCAATCCAAAACAAACAGATGTTCATTTTACAGCAATATACGTACGGTTCAATTTCTACACCACAATCCAAGCCGACATTTCATAAGTGAAGTTCAAGCTGTCCTTCTAATTCATAAATGGCGCCATTTTCAAAAGGTTGAAGATTGGTTGGAGATTTGATCTAGAATATTTTTTTTATATGAGTGGTATATATTTTATGATAAATATTTTTAATATCCAATTCTCTATAAACAGTGAAGATCATAGAGACATAAAGAACGAAAATGTGAGGTTTTTTGGGGTTGTCACAAGCATTGTTAGAGATTCTTCTCTATGATTTAAACGAAACATAAGAGAGATTGAATGAGGTGAGAAAGACGATCGTTGTAATCGTGTGATTCGATTCTTGAATTGTTTCTTGTGGGGCATTTTCTCCCGATGATCAGGTTTTTCCCACGTTAAATCTTGCATGTTGGTGTTTTGTTTCTTTTTCGTGTCGATCGTTGTTTGATTGTGATATTCGGATCCATCAGGTTCTCGGATAGAATTTAGATCGAATTCGTAACAAGTGATATCAGAGCTCCAGGTTGCGTCAGACAGCGGAAAGTTCAGATCTTTAAAGGGAAGATTAGATTCTTTGCGATAAAGGTCGGATCTTTGATAAAAATTGAATCTTTCGGAGTTGGTGAGTTATACGGACGAGAAGATGGTGAATACAATGAAGTTCGAGATCGAACTGTTTGATGGGAAGACGAACTTCAGCATCTGACAGAGTACGATCAAGGATATTTTAGTCCATCAGGGACTATCGACGACACTAAAAGGCGAAAAGCCCGTTGAAATGAAGAAGTAAGATCGGGAGGAGATGGAAGAGAAGGCGTCCGCTGCCATTCGCTTGAGTCTCGCGCCAAAGATAAAATACCAGGTTTTGACGGAGACTTCTCCTAATGTGTTGTGGGAAAAACTGGAGAATATCTATATGTTGAAGTCGTTGTCAGCTTATTTGTTCTTGAAGATAGATTTGTTTGATTTGAAAATGAAGGAAGGAGCAGATTTGAACGATCACATGACAGAGTTCAACAGGTTGGTTTAATGTGGCAGAAGGGATCCACGCCAACGAAGATGAAGAGCTCTATATGATCTCATCGTCATTGGATCTCCAGAAGATTCGACGGTAGGAAAATATATCGATTCTGATTGGTTTGTTAATTCAGGATGTTCTTTTTCATATTTGTCGGAGTAGAAATCTTTTTCACGAGTTTGTACCCAGTATTGGAGATGCCATACGAATGGATAATGGTGAAACATGCAAGATCCTTACAATAGATACAGTCAAGATCAAGATGTTTGATGGATTGTTCGTACTTTGGGAGGTGCCAAGTGTAAGGAAAAATCTAATCTTATTTGGTGCACCAAGTGTTGAAGAATGTTTGTGAAGGGTGGAGTTATGAAGATATGTGGAGATGCCATGGTCGCGATGAAGGTTCAAAAGATTGACAATTAGTTTAGGTTGATTAAGAACGCGGTTGTGATCAATGCACTTAAGGAGACAGTGCTTCGAGGACAGTCGTACAAGAATCGAGACGGAAGCCGAAGCCTACGTAAGAGTGTCAAAATGCCAAGAAATGGATCAGGTGACACAATCTTAGAGGGTTCGAGTATAGATGATGTAGTTCTAGTCAGTTATCGGTGGACTATCGGATTTGGTGGAACCAAGGTTGCAGAGTCTAGATCACGTGTGAGGCGTAAAGCACAAGAGGTGCATACTGCGAAGGTCTCAGGTAGCACGAGAGGTGCAAATGTCAAAGATCAACTGATGACAGAATGGACTGAAGGTGGTAGAGATATAGAATGGTTGGTTGGTACAAGTAGATGCCGAAGACGGAAGCAAAGGTGGTAAGCCTCGTCTTTGATGTCTCAAATTCCCAATAATGAAGAGTATGGTGGAGCGCTCCTACTACAGAAAACGGGGTGTAAGGTTGTGCCCAGGTAGGATACGAGGGTGACGACTCAATCCAGGTGACGTGTATGTTTCAGGATTTCGAACCAAGACGGAGATCGTTGAAGATTGGCTCGAGATTTGATCTAGAATATTTTCTTGATTTGGTAGAATATATTTTGTGATAAATATCTATAGCATAAAAATCTTTTAGTTAGATATCTTTAATATACAATTTTCTATAAATAGTGAAGGTCATAGAGAAATAGAGAACAAAAGTGTGAAGTTTTTTAGGGTTGTCATAGTGATTGTGAGAGACTTTTCTTTAGGGTTTGAGCGAAACACAAGAGTTATTGAATTAGTTGAGAGAGACGATCGTTATAATCGTATGATTCGATTAGTGGATTGTTTTTTGTGGGGTTTTTTCTTCCGACGATCGGGTTTTCTCCACGTTAAATCTTATGTCATGTTATTTTGTTTCTTGTTCGTATTGATCGTTACTTGATTGTGGTATTTGGATTCATCAGATTCTCGGGTTGAATTCGGGTCGAATTTGTAACACAAAAGATCCTAACAAAAATGTTTACAAGTAACACGAATACAAAGTCATCAAGCCGATTCAGCCGAACACGTGCAATGTTCGTCAAATAGATCCACACAATGAATCTACATGCTATAAGTTGTTAGATTTCGCGTTTCATCTTTCTAATTCTCCTAATCTCTTGGGTCAACCATCCCCCCTCATTTCCCTCCAGCATCACATGAATTGATCGCATACTATAAGGTTTGACTTCCATGGTTTGCATCTTATAATATACACTTACAATGGTAAGCTATACGCTCTTTTTTTTTTTTTTTTTTTTTTGATAAAGGTAAGCTATAAGTTCTTGTAATTAAGAACGAAAGAAGTGTTCGTTCAACAAAGATAAAAGAAATTAACATAGCTGTAAGCCAAGGAAAGCAAGGTCACTCATGTATGCATCTCTTTTAAACAATAATATTTTCTCATCCGTTAAAATTCAGATAGTTATCACTAGAGCGGATTAGACTCGGAAAAATCGATGGATGAATACGAGAGTTTTCAAACTAGAAATGGTTTTTCTCATGACCTGTAATTCTTCTTGTTTATTAATCTACATGGGTCTTAATGTTTCATGACGTTCCATGTCATTCGATAACATCCCAAACTCATATTTGAAGAACCATTGTCCGAACCGGAATCAGAACTAGGAGTTAATCGGGATCACCCTAAAACTGATGTTTTGGAATCAGGTACCTCCAGATTCTGCCTTCGATTTTCCTGTCAACTTGAAACAACTTTGGTTCCATAACCAAATCCGACGATTCCTGTATCACAGTCATTCCTACTTAAACCATTAAGAACACCATTTATTATTACAGTACCAGAAATCCTCCAAAGAAAAAAAAAAACGTGTCTGATATTCCAGTTATATTCTTATTGATGCCATTTTCCGCCAACGCACCCTAACTTATTCTAGATCAAAAGCCACCACAGCTAAATTAATGTTAAAGCTGTACATCAAGCCCACAACTTATGATCTAAGTTTTTGCCAATTAGTCAATCAAACCCTTAGTTCACACTCTACTATGCAAATGAACCCCTTATATTAAATGTCCTTCTGCTGTGTCCATTCTGTGTTAGAACTTAGAGGATCATCAAAGCATTAGCTTTGGATCCAACAAAAATGGCCTCTAGCTCTACCCTAATCAAACTCACCACCATTCTCACCCTAATCATCTTCTTCCTCTCCTACAGCTCCTCGTCGTTCTCCATCGTCAAACACAATCAAGAACACGACGACATTGAAGTCCCTACCGACCTAGTACCCTCAATGTCGAGAAGAAGGTTATCGAAGAGTTCGTTCTTGAAGAAAAAGGTGAAAAGAGGGGATCATTGCAATCACAAAGACAAGAATGTCTGCAACGGGGTGTCGCTCAATCACGGAACAAGCTTGTTACATTGCTGCAAGAACCATTGTAAGGATGTCCTCTCGGATAAGCATAACTGTGGGAAGTGCGGACATAAGTGTAAGCACGGGAAGGAGTGTTGCAATGGAAGCTGCGTCCTCGTTCATAAGAACGTAACTCATTGCGGGAAATGCAACTACAAGTGTGCGCCGGGACAGAAGTGCGAGCTCGGATTCTGTGGATACTCTTGAAGGTATATGAGGCCATGAAGCAGATAGAAAACATAGAAGCTATTTATCAGTGTTATTATTGATACTGAGATATTTACTCGTCTTTACATGTGTTTCATCATTATAAATATACTCAAACAAGACATATGTTTTCCATAAATAAGTTCCAAGGCATATAGAACCATTCCTTGCTTTCATAGTTTCTGAGATTCTGTGTTCAGTAGTTTGCTCATACATAGCATTGGAAACCATGGTCGCTATCCTTTGGATGAGTATTGAGTAAAGCCAGGGGTACATATGAGAAAGATACAAAATCAAAATTCGATCTAAAGTTGTGTAAATCGACCAAAAAACATGCTAGAACTAAAAGACAGTGCGTATCAGGATTTGAACCCTGATTTTGCACGAGTTAGTTGATACTGATGTTCGAACCGACTAGCTATATATGTTTCTACTCAGTAGGAGGCATACTCAAGTACTTCAAGTTCCATGAAATCAACCGTAGTCTCAGCGCGAATTTCTGATTGCAATTTAAACAAATGCCAAATGTTGATGGCAACAAGAAAAACAGATTCATCAGTTCAGTACCTGAAATCGGTAGTCGGTTTAGGTCTATTGACGATGGCGTCTCCCTCGAGAGTAAATCGGCTATCTGTTGATTCCATACGGCCTCTCCAGGGCAACATGTAGTTTCAAAGCAAAGGTGCATCCTGGCTTGCTCTAATGACAATCACCTCCACTTCTTCTCCAGCCTTGTCGAACATGGTTTTATAGAACCAGCTGCATAGAACACCCTATAACTTCTTGTCCGCAGTGTACAATCTCAAATCATTGGGAAGTATACCTGCGATATGAGCTGGTGATTGTACGACGACATTGACAACCAGTACTCCTCGAGAGCCCTCACCGACTCTGAAATATTCCTTCAAGTCGTGTGATAGTTGCTG
Organism: Drosera spatulata; assembly: GCA_035668315.1. Classification (NCBI taxonomy): domain Eukaryota; kingdom Viridiplantae; phylum Streptophyta; class Magnoliopsida; order Caryophyllales; family Droseraceae; genus Drosera; species Drosera spatulata. The sequence goes on from JAOVYX010022574.1 coordinate 6,801, forward strand.
CATGGAGATTAATAATCATAGCACCGATCCATGGACGTCGAACTCTCCCATTATTCTTTAACTGATCCAACCAACTTATAACAATATTCATTGGAAGGAAGGGACTGCAACCGATGAGGTAAAAGTTTATTCATAGGACTTCTCCCTCGGCATTGATAAGCGGTCCAACCACAACACCTGCAGAAATATCTGGAAACTTAGGGGTAAACTTTTCCTGAGTCCGCAAATTTGATCCAACTGGTCAAACATATCCCAAGATGGAGATGATTTACCTTCTCATGCTTCTTCAAGCGTTGCAAGCATCTTGAAACTATATTGATCGGTTAGACCCGCTTTGAAAATTTACTCCAATGACTCCACCATCTACATTGATCAGAGGTCCTCCAAGTCGAACAGGATATGTCTCACAGGTAGACCATATAAGCTAATGGCAACTGAATTCCCAGTACTGGTTAGCACTGAATTCACCGAATGAAGCCGCAAAACTAGCTCGTGGATCATAGAGACGATCCAGGGCTCTAATTATGTCTCCGAGATCATTGTTATACAAGGCTGAATGACAGGAAAGAACCGGAGAGAGCGTTGACCCTACAGCGTTTAAGCCACGCTGTATTGCAATCGGCACACGAGACTCCAAATGTACATTGAGAAGAACAATATTATAATGTATATTGAATGCATCAAGCTCAGCCTCATAATCAACGCATCTACTCCAAACAAACCATGATCTCTTTCACTTCCAGATTAATCGTGATGGCCGCACACGTAAGTATGGTAGCAATCCACACACCATCATCCTCACCTTTGTCACAAGAAATAACAGTTCACAAAAATGCCATGTGTTCGTCATCATTTAAAGATTCATTTTTCTTTATAACAATTAACGCAGACTACAGCACGAGAAGCTTTCAGAGCTACCAATTTCAAATCAAAGTTCTGAAGAAAACTCGCCTTGTCAAAATATTTCTCTTCAGACGAGTATTAACTTGTTTTCTAGCAAGGATAGTTGCTCTCGATCTCTTGGGTTGCTCTATCTGCAGCCACAATCGGAATTCGACTGGCTAATCACTTAGGCTGAAATTCCCGATCAATTGTTTCTCAGATTGCGAAGGCGGATTTGAGGTGTGTTGAATCGTGCTCTGATGGTAGAAGACCCGCAATGTTTCTTAACAGTATCATCAATGTTGCATAAGGAAGCTCTGACGAAATCTAGCTCAGGTCTTGATTTGATCAAGCAAAAGTGATCTGAGAATTATCAGTCCAATATGAGTAGCGTAGATAGTGCAATAGAAAGGTTTCCTTCATGATAAAACCAGCAATGCAATCTGCAAAACAAAGCAATGGATACAAAAAAAAAAGCAAGCTCTGACTATTGTGCACCAACAACAAAACAGAAAAGCAATATCAAGGGTTCTTTTGCTAGTTGAATCGAACAATCAAAACAAAAAACGGTATCGCGAACTGTGAACAAAAAAACATGTTTTTATGTGATTACTCGATGTGCCTACATCTCCTTTCGCTGGTCATGGCGTGAATCTTGGCGGCACTGCCACTTCTCTAAAGATGCGGTACATGTTTTGGCCAAGTACAAAACCAAAATTCATTAAATTCTTCACCATTTAACCAATGTCGAGGGTGTAGAAAAAAACTGAACAGGGCCAATAAGAAAAAGGCATGAAAACCTTAGCAAGGTGACAGTAGTTGAATTTCACTGGCATTGTCCTGTCAACCAAGGCGGTTCCTGCACAGTCAGCAGACGACAAGCCATTAGGAAACTGATCTGCATGGACAGAAGTTGATTTTCACTAAACATTTTTGCAGCTAAATGAATAAGATGATTGCAAAGGGTTCGTTCTGATAGATAGCACAATAGTTTTCAAAAATGGATGTGCAACTAAGATTGTCAAGTGATTTGACAGGATATGGAAATTCTAATGCTAGACTACGTCGTTACAAAATGCTGGCACATATACGAGATACTGGAAGAGCAGGGCATTTCCTCTTCTTTTCTCTATTACTTGTCCCATGATTCAGACAATGATAGATCCTTTTCGATATAGCCTTCAGTTCTGAATATGAACACATACAGATTTCTAGATTCATCCTTCATCCACATGAAACCACAATATTAGATAAATTCTCGTCCAATGAACAGCAATAGATTACAGGAACAATACATGAAAAGCTTAATCATAGGGTCGTTAGCTGTAGATGTCTAAAATAGATTGACAAAGGTGACTTTCGACAGTACTCATGTACTAAATGCTCTACTCTTTGTTGCTTGAGTCGATGATTTAAAGCTAGCAAGGAGCCACATGAGTTCAACCTTTGGTAGTTCCACGCAGGTTCTTCGGCACAAGTTAACCTGTGATAGTAATGCTCGGGTAAGATGTAGTCCAAGTCGATGTGGTTCTTTCTATACAAAGAGACGATAATCCTTATGTTAAAATATCAGAGAGCGTTAAGAGGCGTCTTTCAAGAATTGGGATGACCACCGAGGGGCTATTTGGTAAAATCGTTCAAAATTATGAAAATCAAAATCAGTAACAAAAATACAAGACCAACAACAAAAAAGGAATTACCGAACAAAAGATCGTTATCGAACAGGCCCTAAAAATTGAATGATGACGGCGTCCAAATCGCTCCAGAAAGAATTACAGAACAAAGATGAACACTTGAGCAGGCAAGGCTGAGTCACTTGCCATGTAGGATGAATTAACACTTCGCTTCAAGCAACTAACCATTGTTACAAGCGAAACGGTGCAACATTAAGCGAACTCAATCTAATCGAATGCAAAGACACGAAAACGCAGCAAATCAATCATCAATTCGATCCCACGATCAAAAAGCAGAAATTTTCAGCATTCACCATATAAACCCAGAGAAAATCCTCCTCTTCAATCGAACGCACACGACAAGGACCCTTCAAAAATTGCGTTTTGCCAATTCAAATTCAGCCAATTGGGTAGTCAAAAATCAAGCAGAGGAGATGATTTGAAGAGAGAATTACCGGATAAGCAAAAACCCCTCCGCTGCAATTGAACGTAGCAAACCCAATTCCCACATCATTTTATTATTTATGAATGTTTTGAATTTTTGCAAATATTTTGTTATCCAGAAGATTTTGTATTAAAAAAAAGATTTTATATGATTAAAAATTAAAATTAAGATAAAAAGATAAATATAACATTAGTGTTAAAAATAAATAATATAAAATATGTGAAATGAAAGAAATAGATAAGATTAATCAATCAAACATACAACATTAATAGATGAATTATAAATGATCAGTATACACTAGGTTCTACTTGGGTTTATATGAGTTCATAAGTTGTTCACATGCCCAAAACTTAATTCTTGATCTAAGTCATTGACTATTCTATAAAAAGAGTGGTTTGTCGTAAGTTCAGACATGACGAGTCGACCTGTACAAGTAATTGGAGAATTGATATTTGCATCGCGATTCATATTGAGGTCGAGCATGCAAATTGATATGCTGAAATCTGTTATTATCAAATACCTAATTTTTTTCTATAATCTTGACCACGTGTAACATCCATGCACATGCTATTACGCAATGCCTAGGGTCATTACCGTAGCATGTCCTTTTTGGTAGCATACTGGTTATTGGTGGTTGCCATAATGAAGAACATCACTAAAAGTTACCTGTTCTTTTCCCCTATTTTTGGGGAGGCCTAAGGTCCTTCACAAGTTTTTCCTTCGTATCACGAGACCATATAGTAGTAGTTGTTAGTTGTTGCTCTTAAATTTAAGTGCGCGGCGCAACCATTGGAATGTCATATTCGTTTCTCCAAATCATATGTCTAGAACTATTATAGAAAACCAGTCTGATTCCAATATAACGTAATGCATGATTGGTAAAGAATATACAAATGTAACAAAACTGAAAGAATTTTATAAAAACATGAGTTTCGTTTTTAAAAAACCAATTGGTAATTACGAGAAGATTTCTCAAATTTTAATGTGGGTTTCATCTTTAATGCATCAAAGGTTGTAATATTTGTGCAAATGATAACTAAACACTCTAGGTTCTTAACAGATCCAAATATCATTATATATGATCCGAAATAAGTATATCCATTGGTCCATGTACACTTGTAGTTTTTTGTTTTTTGTTTTTTTTTTTTTTTTTTGTGGTAATGTACACTTGTAGTTAATAGGCCTTTCATTTTTTCTTTTTTTCTTTTTTTTCATTTTATCTTTTTTAATCTTTTTTGTCATTTTATCTTTTTTAATCTTTTTTTCTTTTTCTTTTTATATCTTTTTTCTTTTTTTTCTTTTTCTTTTGTGAAAATCACCCAAAAATACAAAAAGTTAAAAAAAAACCCAATAACCTACACAAGGAATCAAAATTCTAAAAATATACAATTCATCAATCTCATTTAAATCCCTAACCCTATTCTTATCTATACTTCAATCCCTACCATCACCCAACCATCGCTGGAATCCGGCCGTCGTCGTTGGAATCTTCGTCGCACTCCGACCACGTCGTTGGAATATGAAACAGAACGTCTGAAAAAAAAAAATCAAAACAAAACGCATTATGAAAAATAGAAAAAGAGCATTAGTACAAAAATAAAATAGGACACTAATACAAAAATGAAACAGAGCGCCTGTTCTGACGCTCAATTTTTAAACAGAGCGCATGAACAAATGAAAAGAGTGTATGTACAAATAAAACATAGCGTATGAACAAATGAATCAGAACGCATGAATAAAAAAGGAAACATAATAATAATACGAGACTATGCATCATCAGATCTCGACATCATCCAAAAAATAAAAAAAAAAACGCATGAACAAATGAAACAGAATGCATGTACAAAAAATGAAACAAAATATATATTCCCAAATAAAACAGAACGCATGTACAAAAAATGAAACAGAACACACGAACAAATGAAAAAGAGCGCACATACAAAAATAAAACAGAGTGTATGTTCCCAAATAAAACAAAACGCATATACAAAAATAAAATAAAACGTATCTTCCCGAATGAAACAGAGTGTATGAAAAAAAAAAATGAAATAGAGTGCATGAACAAATGAAATAGAGCACATCATCTTTGAAAACCCTAATCATAGTTAAATGGATATGATTCCGACAAAATCCTCTTTTCACTTATCCTCAAAATGACAACAAAATATAAAGCAAACACACATAACGTAAATACCAGCACATAAAAAAACAATCACAAAGCACAAAAAAGTATACTGTCATCTTAACTAGGTTTTACAGTAATAGCATTTACACAAAAAACAATCATAAAATCTTCGTCGGAATCCGATCACGTCGTCAGAATCTACAACGTCGTCGGAATATGAAACAGAGAGACTGAATATAATCAAAATAAAGCACATGATCAAAAATGAAAACAGAACGCTAGTACAAAAATAAAACAGAGCGTTTGTTTTTACGCTCTGTTTCAAAAGAAAGCGCATGTACAAAGAAAGCAGAGGGTATGAACAAATGAACGAAACCATGAAAATGAAACATAATATTAATATGAAACTATGCACCATCAGATCTCGACATCACCACCACCAACAACAAAAAATAAAGCTTTTATCCTATCAAGTGGGGTCGGTTGCATGAATACGACGGCGTCATTCCAATCTGCCATGTACATCATCTTCTGTAAGATTATGATAGGTCATATCATACTTCAAGGTTTCTCTCGTGGTCTTTTTAGGTCTCTCTCGTCCTCCCTTGACATGTGCTGACTCCCAACCTTCATATCTTCTAACAGAAGTTGTGACTGATCTACGTTTCACATGACCATACTGTAATAACCTAAAATACCGACGTATAATTTTTTTTAGCATTAATAATTAACATTAAGACGAACGTAAAAAAAAATATACAGTCACATATAAGTGCTAAAAATTTTATTCTCAAAACCATATTTTAAATAAAAAGATGAACTCGTTATAAAATTCTGAGAATTTTGGTATATTTAGTTTGATGATCGGTTAAAATAATTATACCAAATATAAACCTAAAGGATAACGCAATCTCAAATTATCCTAAATCGACCAATCAAAGGTCGACACGTGTCACACCGCATCCTTTCTTTTTTTCCTATTTCTTTTCCCCCTTTCTCCTTCCCTCCTCTGCCTGTCGAGCCCCAGCCGCCACACCCGCTACCGCCACCCCCTCCTTTCTTCCTTCCATTCCCCAGCTGGTCGCGCTCTCTCCTTCTCCCCTGTCGCGCCACCGCCTCTCAGCCGCCGGCCAGCCCCGTCGCCCGCTGACTAGCCGCCTCGCCGTCCGCTGTCTTCGCCATCATAGCCACCGCCACAGGATCCGGCCGTTGCCGGCTGTTGCTCAGCCGTCGTGCTCGCCGCGTGCTGCCGTCAAGGTCCAGCCGCCGAAGCCACTGCCAGCACCTCTGTCCTGCCACCAGCTGCCCGACGCTGCCCAACCACGCAGCTCAGCCTCCCGCGGTCAGCCACCTTCCTGCCACCACCGGTCCTTCACTCGACCCTCTTCAATGAGGTAATCCAACCCCTCCTAAATCCCTTGGTCATGATCTGATACTGTTTGTGATGTCCTGACGTGTGCTGATGTGAATTGCTGGAGTTTGGGACTGTATTGAGGCGATGATCCGCAAGTTACGGTGAGTTTGGGAGATGAGGATTGAGTATGGGGTGATTGTTTGGATTGATAATTACTATTAGCGTAATGATTGACAATAATTCAATACGAATAATATTAAATGTAACGTATTTAGATATAATAATGAATCGTCAATTAATACGCGAATATAAATGATGGGTTAAATTTAATGTATATGCTAATTAAGAACGGATAAATGAACGAATAGAATGATGGGACGAATAAAGTGATACGCTTTAATAATTTTGATATTTATGAGATGAACGAATTATATGAGATGGCGTTTGAGGACTTGCCAAGTGACAAATTGATAAATCGACGAAATGACATACGCTGTAATTAATTAAAAATGTTAAACCTCGTGCGAGGATGAGATTGGGACGAAGGGAGGATTGTTGTCCCTTGTGGAGATATAGAATTATCGTCGAAGCACTGGGCACCGGTTTGCAGGGACTCGAAGGTTGCGCAGGGTTATGGGCTCACCCTGACAACTTAGATGTTGGACCGTGCTTGCAGGTATGCCACTAGGGGGTGCTGGGCAGATGTTTGCAGGGACTCGGGGTTGTGACAGGACTTAGCCCCCCTGGCAACGTGGGTGCTGGACAGATGCTAGTAGGGAGCCAATCGACGATGCATTGATGTGTTAGGGGAAGGATTAGCCTTCCATTAGATGGGTGTGATGAGGTCGTCGAGGCACTGGGCACTAGTTTGCAGGGACTCGAAAGTTGCGCAGGGACATGGGCTAGCACTGTCGACTTAGATGCTGGACAGTGCTTGTAGGTATACCACTAGGGGTTGCTGGGCAATGTTTGCAGGGACCCGGGGTTGCGGCAGGATTTAGTCCCCCGGGCAACACGGGTGCTGAACATTTGCTTGCAGGGAGCCATTCGACGATGCGCTGATGTGATCTCATGTTGGGAGTGGAAGGGGTTTCCACTTATTGATTCGAGACTGTTGTTGACCTGATCCTTTGGTGGTCAAAGGTGGAATAATAAATTTAAAAACGTAAGAACACG
>JAOVYX010022575.1:0-14455 GCA_035668315.1 Drosera spatulata
GTACAGGTGAGTTAGCTTTGAAGTATCCAACTGTCGAACAAAGAGCTTGATAAAATAAAAGCAGCTTTTAAAAATTAAAAGTGAATGGAATCCAAGGAACAGAGGGTGCTTGTATTTGGACTGTAGTTCAACAAACACTCAACTGGCAAGGCATTTGCAAATCTTCAAATGAAAGATCGTTTTCATCATCTATTTACTTACGAGAAGAATTGGGATTTAACAAGGTTGTGCAGATTAAAAGTGACGGGTCGAATGGATGGATCCAATAGCCAATCATATAAATTTTGTAAGAGTGAGTGTAAGCTAAGGGGTGATAGTCATAAAGCTTAGGGCTGAGTAGATTTAAAATGAGCTCTGAGGTATTTGAAATAGTTCTGCACTGAAAGCAAAGGACCTATATGATAGTGGGTTTTTGATGTGAGGAAAAGATTTTTGGCCCCCTGTTTGAAGAAAGTGTAGATTAGTAGTTTTTAATACAAGTAGTTTGTATTAACTATGACTGGATTAGATTAATGTTGTTACTGTGGAATCCTATAACAGATATCCCACTTTCAGTGCCCTTACTCAGTCATAGAGGCCTACTGGACAAGGGTGGCGAATTAGCTTTTTATTAAATAAAACATAACATAGATTACGATGAGTTTTGGCTGAGAAGTTACTGAAGATTGACTTTTCAGGAATCCAAATGGATGTTTGTGTGTTCAATTGGAGAGAATCATGGAAAGAATGGGGAATCAAACACGGTCTGCAATTGATTAGAAGTAATGTTTGCTCGTAGGGAAGTAATGTTTCCAATATGTTGGAAAGAATGGGGAGTTAAACACGGTCTGCAAGCAATTGATTAAGCAAGTAATGTTCGGCATTGAAACTCCATAGTCCAGTTACAGTTTAGAATCCTTGTTTTTGTACATACTTCCACAAGCATAAAAGTGTTGCAAGCTTTGTTTTATTACTTTGGTTATTTTAAATACCAATAAGATATCATTTTGTCTTGCTTAATATGTCAAATTTTTCAATATAGAGATGAAAGTGTAAGTCTCCATAGTCCACTTACAGTATAGAATCCTTGTTTTTGTACATACTTCCACCAGTGTACGTGCATAGAGTATTGCAAAATCCTTTTTCCTTATACCATCACCCCCAAAGGCACTACGGTCCCTTCTTTTTGATAAATAGTTGTGTACACATCTTTGGTACATTGATGCCAATGTTGAATGCCTTTTCAGTAACCATAATGCTTGAATCTTTAGGTATCCTGTGTTGGAGGTTTTGGATCTAATGCATACATGTATAAAATCAATGGTACTGCAAACATCAATGCAATCAAAGCTGCTGTAGACCATGGTATGCACTATTTTTCAATGTAATAGTACTAATCATTAAAATTAGCAGAATCAGCACTAATTCTGATTGATTTTGCTTCTTGTTTCTTTATTTCAGGGGTTAAAAGATTTGTGTACATATCTGCTGCTGACTTTGGCTTGGTGAATTATGCACTACAAGGATATTATGATGGCAAGGTAGTTTGCCTGACTATCTCTTACCTCTGCATATGATTTGTGCCAGTCTCGATTGATCTTATCTGAGACTTTCAGGATTTCTTATAAATCAAATATTCCAGTGTGTGCTTGTGTTAAAGAGGAGGTTCAGGTTATTCTGCTGCATAACCTTGAGCTTCCGCTTGTACTCTGAATCACTTGATGCCTGTAGAATGAGTAGCCTGTAAGGCAAGAAATGAGGTTGACACCAAGAATGAGGTTGAACAACTTCTGTTTATAAGATTGTTTTATTGGTATTGGTTTTTTTTTTTTTTAAAAAAAAAAAGTAAAAATTGAATGCTTTTCATCTGTGAAATATCATGACCTAAAATATAGCAGGATTGGTTGTTGTATTTCTCATTTGCAACTAATGCATTAAGGCAACTCCTTTTGTGGAAGTATAGTGCAAAATATGAAAAAAAAAAATAGATGATATCAAATCCATGGAAACATGGAACTATTCTTCAGAGGATTCTTGATCATAAAGATGGAAACAGAAGTGCTCATTTAACTTATGTAGGTCATAAACAACTTTGCTATTCCTCGAAGGCTGATGCATCTTGGCTCACAAGTCTATCACCTTCTCTGCATCTTGACATGGCCTTCAACCATTCTCTGACAATACTAACAATACATTTTCCAATCATTTATCTCTAGAACTCCAATTGCCTTTACTGTAGTAATTGAATATATGTGAGAAGTGTAAGCTTCTAGATTATAGTTTGGTGTAGATTAATAGAAGATTCCAGTTGTTTTTCTTAATTACGTTTTACTTTCTACCTGAATTTCAGAGGGCTACGGAGACAGAGTTATTGACCAAATTTCCTTATGGCGGTAAGCTTGTCGATTTTACTGATAACTTCATATCCAATCGTCACTCTGTAATTATTTTGGGGCTGCATGTGTTCTCTGAAAGATTCAGGAACTGAATCAAGTGATTCATTCCAACAAAAAAAATCGATTGCTTTTCTTAATATTTCATTGAATGGTTGTTGCTGCATCTTTTATAGTCATCATCAAAGTGTGTGGTCTCCTTGATGTTGTTCACACGAACTAGTGCAGTTCTGGTCCTGGTATTGATGTTATTGATATCAGAGTAATGCTCTGTCTTTTCTTAAGTGATGATTGATCATCGAAGTTTTCCTTTCTGGTTTGGATGACCTAGATCCTGGTTTTAGGTGTCTGTAAAATTCCAGATAAGCAGAAATGGTTTGTTAAGGTGCTGAATTTTTCAGTCTAAGCATTGCCTAGTTTCCTGAGGATGGATAAACGTGTTTGGTTCAAGTCTTTTTTGTTCATGTTCCATTCTTATTTCTCTCCTGTTGCTGTCGCACCTGTTATCCTTTTAGCAATGTCTTTTCACAATTATATGCCTGGGTTGCTTGTAAACTAGAGTAGCCTATGACAAATCCTCAGGGAATAAGAGCAAGCAACAACTAGAAATGACAGCCGGCAAGAAAAGGCTATGAGTGCTGCAGGAGAATAGTTGTCAACCATATATGCATCCGACCTAGATTATTGTGTATTTTGTTCATTATTAGTGAATATGCTACAATTTAGTTCTTGCATGAGTTATTTTATATCATCACTGCCTGTGTTCAGCTTGCATTCTTCGATTAGTGTAAATGTATATTCGTGCTTGTGTGATTTTTTAAGGTTGGATTAGCCTATTAGGTGACTATTCGTCTGGAAGCTGACTAATCCTGAAGATATTCCATGCAGGTGTAATATTGAGGCCTGGTTTTATCTACGGGACACGGCAAGTGGGGAGCATGAAGCTACCTCTTGGTGTTATTGGTTCACCGTTGGAGAAAGTATGAGCCATCTCTTCTTCCTCGGTTCCTTGAAATTTGTGCAGAAAAGACCCATACCAAATAACAAAAAATAGGACGAGTATTGAGCCTAATGACACGAAGACCACCCCCACCCACAACCCACAAAACAAAACCAATAAATTAGAAAATAAATAAAGTAAAATTTATCTGGCACAAGAGATTGCGTTTCAGCATGATCTCCCAAATATGATCCCGAACGGATTCTGAAAAGGATTCATAGTATATCTTTCATTCCAATATCCATATGTTTCAAATATGCTTATCCACAAGGCAAGGTTTTAGATCTTGGATATCGAAAATCGAAAATCGGATATTGGAACATATCGAGAATCGGTATCGGATGATATATCGAGGATATGCATGAATATCGGATGTAGTTTGAATTAAAATATAAGTAAATGAAATATGATTGTGAAATGTTTAAAAATCCCATAGAAAAATATGCAAAACCTAAACATAAAAGATTGAAAACTTTAAAACAATATCGTCTTGCGAAATAAAGATTAAATTTACTCTAATCTTCGTCTTCAATCATTTCTTCTCCAACTGCTTCGTCTGACTCCGATGTTTTGTAATCATCAAGTAGTAGTATGTCGGGCTCCACTTCCCCCTCTGATGATGTGATGGTGATCCAATGTCCTTTTCCTTAAAACTCTGGGATGCAGGACTCTTTCCTTTCGAAGCAACAATGGTCTTTGTTCTCTCGCGTGAGTATGTAGCTGTAATAGATCTAGAGCTCCTCCTTGGTTCAAGATCCACATCATGAGCGTCTTCAACTTGTCGCCAAGTCAATCCTTCTCCAGGGAAAACCTCATCATCACTCTCATCTTCTGAAATCGTTCCTGATACATTTGATCCACTAGAAGAAACCATCCATTCAGCTCATCAAAACTTTTAGCGATGAGGGGATCCCTGATTGAACTTGTTGACTTTGTCATAAGTTTTGCGTTAAACTTAACGAACACAAGGTCATTCAAATTGATCAATCAATTTAGTAGGTAAAATGAACCATCAAGTTATTTACTAGTTCTTTACTAGTTCTTTATTAGAAACGATTAAGTAATACCATCTCAAATGTGCTCCAATTCCTTTCACAACCCGATTAAGTAATACCATCTCAAACTCAAGATCCTCATAGCTATCATCCTCAAATTAGGTGTATCAGTTCCGTGTTGTTTCCACCAAGTAACTAATAAGTAAGAAGTTAATAACATTTAAGATTTCAAGATAACCGTAAAGAGAATTACATAAAAGATAAGTTAGGAAATTCACCTGGATTAAGAGAACTATTGAGTCTTTGCCTCTTTGCTATCTCCCTTCCGAATGACCCTTGTTGAAATTGATATAACGAGAGCTCCTCGCTGATCTTATCCTTGCATATTTGAATCTTTTGTATACATTTTTGACATGCAATGGATCACTCCATCCATAAAAGTTCCGTCTCTCTCAATCTCTTCTCTCTCAAAAAGTATCCAGCCCTATGTAGAGGGGTTTTCAACTTTGCATCCCATCTTGTATCTACTATTTTCCATATGGGGAGATATTTTCTTTTTTTCATCTTCAAAGATGTGGCAATATCATTTTTTGCCTTCTCCGAATCTCCATATAGCCATCCCATAGAGGGAACATCGCCATCAACCCTTCGCAGCACCTTTACCAATGGCTCAAAGATCTTCAAAGCAAGATCTACATGATCCCAAAACTTGGAACTGAAGATAATATTATAAACCTACAATTAGAAATTAAAACAATCAATAAGAAAATCAATATAAATTAATTATGATTAGATATCATAAGTAAAACCTATTGAATTAAAATTACCCTCTTTGCCGCTTCCCTCTTTGAAAGCTTTTAGAATCATCCCATTGGGAGGAAGAGAACATCTGTCTGAGCTCCTTCTTTTCTCGAATGCTTTCCAAGGACAAAAAGGCGGTGGCAAACACTGTTCTACATCTTTTCATTTTGAAAACAAAATCTGATTGTTAGGAAACAAATCTGAGCATTCGGAGAAAAAAAATCTAGTTTTTGAAAAAACAATTCAAAAAATGTTTTTTTAATGTATTCAAGAAAATATTGCTTCAAAAACGTTTTTATCTTAAAAGTAGTCTATAATTTAAAAAAATAACATATATCGGACCATATATCCCTATATCAAATATCGGACGATATATCGGATTTGACTGGTATATCAGGTGATATTGATCTATTTTTTTTATATCGGATTAATTATACAATATTGTATCGGTAGGTATCCAAAATGATATATCGGCTCATATCGGGGATATTTGGAACAATGCCACAAGGTACAGTCAATAGGTCATTGACTACTTACCTGTTAAATATCCTACGATCTCCACTACTTGGCATATCTTCTCTCTTAGAAATGGTTAGAGATGTTCTCTCTTGCAAAAGTTTGTATGCTGTGCTGTACTCTTCTTAGCTATGCTTTCTTATAAGTTCGGGCTTGTCTTATTTGCTATACCTTTACGATTTACACAACTTAAGATATCTTGCTTGCTTTTGTAACTCTCTGTTAGACCCTCAATAGCCTCTGATGATAACTTCCATTTAACTGCTTCTCTTATTTCAGGCTCTTGTCTTTCTTGATTTGATGTGTTCCTCTTCTTGGCGCTGAGCATTCTTCTTGTTGACTTTCACCATTTAACAGATCTATTTATGTGTTTGCATACAAACTTTCATGTATTTTTCCATTTTCCTTTTTCATTTAGCTTGAAAGAGTTGTCTCTTCCATGTAGTGGAAGCATAAAAACACATGAATCCATGCCATTAGGTCTCATTCACTCAACATTTTCTAAAACTTTTGTCAGAGAGCATCCGAGGCTATGATAGACACAGAGTAATTTTAAATTTATGCGGTTAACCTTGTATAACACCGTGCTTGAACTACTCACCTCAATTTCTTAGTTCTTTCTATAGCCTTTCAATGTAGCTCATTTTTTCCCTACATTGTTACACAAATCAATTTTTTTCCTTTTTTCGTGATGGGCTGTTTAATTGTAGCTTCTGAACGAAATGTGCAACGACAGGTTGTTGTGATTGGCTTATTTTTCAGAGAAATTGTTATCTTACAGAATATTATTTTCTGATGTTCGTTTCCCTTTCAAATGTGTGCAGGTTTTCCAACTAATCAAACCAGCGACTCAGATACCTTTGCTTGGACCGCTGTTCACTCCTCCCGTCAATGTTACTGCGGTTGCAACTGTTGCCGTGAGAGCAGCAACTGATCCTGTATTCCCACCTGGGATTGTCGACGTGAATGGAATCTTGCGACACAGTAAACAGAGGTCGATATAAGTTTGTAGAACTTATCATGGCATCCCATGGAGAAGATTCGAAGCAAAGAAGATATGTTTTTTTTTTTGTTTTTTGGGTTATACACGGTCTGAAAAATTAGTTTTCTTACGAAAATCATGAATTTCGTGCCAATAAATGTCTATCATGGCACTGATAATTTGAGAGTGACCATCTGGTGGTTGGTTTCAGTTATGTCGGCGGCTTCCTCGAGTTTCTAGTGACTGTTCATGGGCACCTTTCAAGGAAATGTGGTTTGACTGAGACATTAGGACAGAAAAATGGAATGGTTACGAGATGTGTGAGTGATTATGTATCATGTCTCACAGTAGAGAGTGAATATGCCACTGTGCATACTGATTTCTGAAATTTGATGACAACCAGACTCAGGTTTGTTTTAACAACAATAAGCTCATTTCATTAATAAAAAAACAGGAGAGATTATAGCATATTTTCTCGGAAGGTGATTATAGCACATTTTCCAACCTGCTAACAAGACACGCCAGCTACATCATATCACAGCAAAATGAGAACAGATATATATCACTAGCTAAAGCCACAGGATTACATGACTTCAGTTGGGAAATTCGAAAATTTCTCTGCGCCAGGTTACATATGCTATTGCAGCAAGAGCATCCCTTCTTTGCTTTGCCATCCTTGGCATTCCCTTCTTTACATTCAGAATCCAATTCTGTTAGTGTTCAGATGACTGCGTGTTGTATATAATTGTGTAGCTTCAAAACGATAAGCGCCCTGTGTATCACTTTAGCAGAAAAATCACAGCCGAAGAATAAATGGTTACATCCTCCCTCAACTTGGCACATAATCCACAAGAGTCATCATCTGAATTATGTTCATATAACCAGCTCCTGGTTGGAAGCTTGTTAAGCAATGCTAGCCAAAGGATAAACCTGTAACGAGGAGAGATTTCTTGATTCCACACCAGTTTCATCCATTTCACTCTTTTTTCTTTTTTCTTTTTTTTTTGTTGGAAATTACATCCATTCCACTCTTGGCGTATCATCACACAACTTCTTATATCCTGTCCTCTCCATATATGCCTTAATTCTGCATGAACTTAAATCCTCATCAGAGTATTTTTGAGCATCTCATCTCGCACCTTCAATAGTTCAAACCATACCCAACCTTGGCCAGCCTTTCTTTGACGTTGCCATTTATTCACACCCTTCATATACATTTCATGAAGCAAATTAATCCCTAAACTGTCCTGCTTCATTTCCACAACCCAGATACGCTTAGTTACATACCATAATTCCACCGTCTAAGCTTCTATACCCA
Organism: Drosera spatulata; assembly: GCA_035668315.1. Lineage (NCBI taxonomy): Eukaryota > Viridiplantae > Streptophyta > Magnoliopsida > Caryophyllales > Droseraceae > Drosera > Drosera spatulata. The sequence continues at coordinate 7,985 of JAOVYX010022575.1, forward strand.
GCCCACCAAGAGCCTTGTGGGTATTCAGAGCATATCCATACCATGGATAAGATCTACACCTCTCCTCCACTTTCTCTAGAACAACAACAGAGACCAATATAATCTGCGATCAAAATAGATGTATAGAAAGGAGAACAACCTTAATTAACATTAAACTATCAAATAATCTGCATAGCTTAGAAATCTTGCAGCCCATGATGTAATTACTGTTGTAATGTTATCAACCAACCCACCACATGCTTTGATACCAAGCTTTTGAGCGGACAAAGGAAGTCCTAAATACCGGATAGGAAGAGTTCCTAGCTTCATTCCCGTGTCCTGGAACAATTCTAGTACTTTCTTATCCTCATATACTCCAACAATGAACAAGGTTCTGCAGATTAATATGCTCATCCACCTTCACAAGCAAACTCATCAAGTCGTTGCTTTATTATCATGAATGATTGAAGCTTAGCTTTGACTGTTAGATATCCCATTAAGATTATGCCGACAAAGGTTGATCCACATGATAAATTGTAACGCCCCAAGATTACCTGTCCAACACTTGCTTGACACGTGACGTTACCGTTGCTCTGGACACTTCTTGAAACAAGACGACGAGATTACAAGGAGTTTAGATATCAGAAACATAGGAATTAATCATGAAATAATCCAAATTTACAATATCCTTTATTACAAGAAAAACAAACCGTTCATGAAATGAAATCAAATGGTAAGTTAAGCTAATTATTTGACGTTGCTTCGTGAAACGAATCCATTTCACGTCTCTTTATTACCTGAAACAAACATGTAACCGTGAAAGCCCAGTAACAAAAGCTACATATCCATTTCAGGGGTCTAACATGCTTATTGTATCATACGTTTCCCATGAACTAACACGATGCAATACAAACAATACTCAATACCATATGCCAAACAGGAATATATATATATATGATAATAATTCTTGTTAGTCAGGTTAAATCTTATTTTATAAGCCCTCAACCATTATTAAAGGTTTCAAGGCTTTTTACGTATTACAAACCATATCATGTCAATTCACGTATCTTTTACAGATTGATAACATGAGAGTAGTTACCACAGGAAACTAATATAGTTACCTAATGCGGCCATACTAAGAACTATTAAACAACCTTAATGGTCTATACACTGGACCCAGGATGATTAATTCTAACCGAATACGGCCAACTCTTAATGCCATTGCGTGCACACTAAAGAATTAATTAAACCCTCCCTACCTTGTAAACCGTAACCCTCCCACTCATTAATAATTATTGTTTCATAATCAGGGTTTCGGATTTTCAGGCATGTAACATGAAATTAGTAATTAATTTCATGTATAGCAGATGATTACCGTGGCATTCATATCAAGAATTTTCAAACATATACACATGAAATTAATTACATTAATTTCATGTATAACTGATGACTAATATGGCGTTTCATGTTTTCAACTAAAAATCTTAATTTATTATATTCGGGGTTATCTGTAAATAATTCCCCACATGTTATGCAAGTTAGGTTTTTTTTGTAACATTCTTTAATATTGTCATGCTTTGATAGTTCGTTATAAAAATAATAAATATTCGCATACGTGAACAGATAATCAAGAATAATTATAATACTCTATAAATATTTTATAGATTGCATCATTATTCTAGAGACAGAAACAACAAGATTATTATTATTTTATTTAAAACATGTAAATATTTAATTTAAGATAACGATATATGTTATTTGATCATGATTAAAAACAAAAAATCCCCAAAATCAACGGGCGTTTAACCTTGTTCCTCGGTAATGTGGTACCCATACTATTATAATATACAATGAACACTTAATATCAAGATAATCTATCAAAAGGGTAATGCCCCTTCCTTTCCCTCCTGTCAAGGTTCGATGAAGGACCAAAGGGAGCTCAGGCAAGATCCAGGGACGCCAGCGATGGCCGGGTTCAGGTCGCCGGTTATCGGGGCGACGTCAGGGAAGTCCGGCGCGGTCAAGGGAGACCGAGAACAAGTCAAGGAGCAGGCGAGGCATGTTATTGTCGTGCGAAGGTCGTCGTCGCCAAGCTTGGTGATCAAATTCCGGTAGTTCCTGATTGTTTCCGGCTTCAGGGAAGGTCAACAATGGTCGGGGCGTGGTGGATCTAAGTCGGGTCGAGGTGTTTCACGATCTCAAGAGAGGTTGCCGAGTTGGACGGAGTGGCTGGCCGCGACTGCCTCATTGCTGGCGAGTGGGTTGGTGGCTCCCGGCATCGTGGTTGGCCGGTGGTGGATAGGGACGGGTCACTGGGGTCGGGTGTGGCCGGAATCCGGCAGGACAGTGGTGGTCTGGGGGTTGACAGGGTTACGACTAACCTATGCGAAGACAAGAAAAAGAGAACAACTTACCCTCTCATTCGATTCTGGATCTGGATCTGTTGTGTCAGTTGATGATACTCAAGATTTATTTATAGGGTACATGGAGAAGATGATTTATATGAATAATTATTATATCTTATATTAGTTTTTATTTCAAATTTTTGAGATCTTGAAAAATAATATCTTAATTGATTCGATGGTTAGGTATTATTTGATTCGATTGTATAAATAATATCTTATCTTAATATAAATCAATAACCTAACGATAGTTAAATCATGGTTTGAATATTACATAGTTAAATATGTTAATTAAATTAAAAAAATTTAAGGATATTACATAATAATTACAAGGTCATATATTTGAATAGTTGATATTTGTATTATGGATTTATTTACAGCATAAATTACTTTAACAGTCACCTATCAATTAAGTTATTGTGGTTGTTAATATCTTTGATGAAAAGAAAATAACGTGGGTTCTGTTATGTTTTAAAATCTGAAATATGTCTTGATCTGTCTTTATAAGATGTTTATAATATCCATTTAACACACGTCATACAAAAAAACAGACTAAAAACTCATCTTTTTTTCACATCAAATAAACAATCTCTGTAACGGTCATCAGCAACGTCTAACATCAATAATAATGGACGGAGGTAATCTATTCGCTTCCGCAAGTCTATTTTCCAACAGTTACAGGTATCATATCCATCATGCCTTTGTCTTGTTGTGAAGTATGATTTGTGTAGTTCGATTTTGTGGCTATGTGCGATTTGTATATCTACGGTGTGTGTATATCTGATTGTATTCTTTGTCTGGCGATGAAAACTCCGGAGATTATTGTTTCTATTATGGACCCTCTGAATTGTTACGTTATGTATTGGCCGACAGTTTTTCAATCGCATAGACAGTCTTCTTGACCATCAATTAAGACAACAGATTATCTGCAAAAGGAAAAATAAGTTCATAAATAGATATCTATCCTAATCACACTGTTAAATAAATTTGGATCCATTAATGCAGTGTGATTATTTTTGTGTAATCTGTAGATAGTCTTATAAAAAACTGGTTGATATATTTGATGTCATGATTAAGTTTATATCTGTGTGATTAAGAGTGGCCATAGCATCTTATGAAACATTGATATATTAAAGTTTTCAATTAAGAAATTAGGTTGATTTATTCAAAATTTAAAAAAATCAAAATAATTTCAAAAATAATTTCCAATTGATACAAATTTAAATGACATGTATAAATCCCACAAAGCCCTAGAAAGCCATACCTTCCTCAATCTCATACCCATCCCCATCTCCATCATCACCAACACCCTTGCCGGAAACTATCAATATTGTTGGAATCTTCTTCGAAATTTGGCTACGTCGTCTGGATCTTTGTTTGAATTCGAAAACGTCACAGGAATTTGAAACAGTGCATCTGAACATTATCAAAACAGAACGCTTGAACAAAATAAAACAGAGCGCATGAACAAAAATTGAAACAGAGCATTTGAACGAAAATTTAAACAGAATGCCTCAACAAAATGAAACAAAACGTCTGAACAAAATCAAATCGAACGCCTAAACAAAAATCTAAATAGAGCGTCTGAACAAAATGAAATAGTACGTCTGAAAAAAAAATCAAACAGAGCGCATGAAATAGAGCGTCTTAAGAAAAAAGTATAGCGACGGTTAAGAAAATACTCCATAATCCACCACCGTCACCCCAAAAAATACTAGCAACGCAAACACCATACCGCCTCCTTCCCCTCCTTTCCATCACCATCACCACCACTTCCACCACCATCGTCACATTTCTTCCTAATCTCATCTCCCCTCTCCTCCTCCGCCTCCATCACCGCCACCTTCGCCCCATCCTCTCCACCACCACCACTACCGAACCTTCACCCTCATAGATCTTATCCATCCCCGAGGAAGAGCTGTAGGACACCGGAGTTGTCGCATTCAACATCCCCCGGTCCTCCACCATTGAGGATATCCGAGGATTGTTCGAAAAGTTCGGCTACGTCGTCGATGTCGAGGTGAGGGACGGAGGGACTGGGTCGGTGGTTGATTCCATTATTTTGATTTTGATTTGATTTTGTGTTTGGTCGGATTGTTTGATGTGAAGATTTTTTGTTTCAGTGGTGGTTTCTGACAACTGGGATCATTTGGGGTTGGTTCCGGTGGTTGGTAGCGGCGGGGGCGATGGCAGCGGCAGAGGTGGAGAGTTAAAGTGGTGTTGTATATTTTTGAAATTCTTTTTCCTTGTGTATCTTTTTGTAATTATTTCTGGAATTTTATAGGTTTGTGCAATTTACTAAAGAAATTAATATCCTTATACCCACAGGTAAAGAAATTTATTTTCTTATATTCGTTTGGAATAAATCTAATGCTTGTTGCACCTTTATCCACAGGAAGGTTAGATTTATTTGTTTTTGAATTCGACATTGGTTGATTCAAATAAAGTTTATTGTTTCAAAGTATTGACATTTTATTGTCAATTTCTTGATAATTGCAGCATCAGTTGCTATAACGCCCCCGACTTTCCGTGTCGGAAGATATGTGAGCGTTATGTCGTCACGGATCCGGTCCGTGACAAGGCTAAACAAATCGTATAGATTTTAGGAGTATAGAAGTCAAGGAAACTACAAACAGTAACCACAATCATAGCTTACAGTCCCGAATACCTGTTTAGTTACAACATTTAAGCGGAATCTATGCAGATCGTTTATTGCATTTAAGCAATATAGTCATCTGATATGCCGTAATATCCGAAGTACATGGATTCGTCTATATGCATGCAAGCTCATACTAAGAGCCTTCAGGTACTGTTGGGGGCATACCTGCAATTGAAAAACATAACCGTGAGCTAATGAAGCTCAGCAACCTCTGGTGCATGAATCCCAATTACAGGGAACTTTCACTAATGGTTATGGCGACCGCCGAAAGTCCCTAAAATATTTTTATATATATACAGGAAAATATGTGCGCCATATCTACCAACATCGTTTCTCATTGCTTTGTATCGCTTTTAAGAGTTATTTCTTTCTTTTGCAATTAATTAGGGTTCATGACTCGACTCAGAAGCGACAACTCCAAGGATATGATCGACTCGGAGTACAGAGATAAGATAAAGTGTCAATCGTCAATCGGGCTACCCAATAGGTTTCGTTTTTTGCATCTGCCTACTCTGTGCGCCGCCTTGCACCTCTTGTGCGCATTCAATGAGATATCGTTTGCCTATATTGAGATAATTTGGGTGTCTCTGCAGAGAACAACCCGTGGCCTCACTACAACGGCGTAGAAGCCGCTGCATACATACAAGGAGGATGGGGGATGCCCATCGCTCCCTAGCTAGTTTCACCCGTGACGATGACTCAAAGGATAATACATGAGTGCAATGACTCAAACCCAAGCCACCAAGGCTATTTAGGGAAAACAGATGATCGCAATGGATCAAAGAAGGGACACCATGTTCGACATTCTCAATAATTTCAAGGAAAATGACCAACGATCCAACGGATCTACAAGGGATGTCAATGCCATCCTTATCAGTTCAAGGAGGCGATATTTTTATTCGTTTTCTTTTCATTAATTCACATGGATAGTGAAACTATGCTCCATATTCCCCCGTTCCCTTTTTATTAATCATTTAGGGGTCGCTTTCATTTATTTTTCTTGAGGGTATATATGTTATAAGGGTGTATTCTAGTTTATTTCAACCCAAATATCCCACCACATGTCAAACGTGACCGTTTATGCACGTTTGACGATATATTTCCATGCGTAGGTGTTATATATCTCAAATTCGCACTTAGGTTTAAGGTTCGGGGCACGAAAATGTATTTTTCCTGGCCAGAAGGCCGTCGCAAGAGCGATACACCCCCGTCGCAGGGACGACGCCACTATGCAGGCAAATCCTAATTTTTCCCTCCACGTGGCCGCGACCCAGGATGGTCGCGGACGCGACAGTTCTCTGCCCAGAACCTGTAGGAAAGCTCTCTGTCCGATACCGGATCCCTCAATTCACATCACAACGCATCCAAACCATTATATACACATCAAACACAGCATAAACACGTCTCAAACATGCACGGACGTGTTTGAAT
>JAOVYX010022576.1:0-14455 GCA_035668315.1 Drosera spatulata
TTTACACCGCCACATAAGAGGATGAATAAACTTCTTCCAATGAGTGGTCACTTTCTTCTTTCTGTTCACGCAGAAGACAGATCCAAGTAATTTAAGGCATCCTCTTCTAATGATTTTACAATTACCGCGGAACTTTCAAGGAGAAACTGGAACTTAAATATGACAACTCCAAATCAAAGGTTTTGATATCAATACTATACTAACTGCATTTTCCAGGTCCCAAATGTCCATAAAGTTCAGATTCCGGTCGGCCCTGAAAATAGAAGAGGGACTTCCACAAACTCTATGTAACTGAGAACTACAATTGGAGCTCTCGGCCACTCACGATTTGGATCCAGAACTAAAAAAATCCATGAAGGTTTGACAAATAATTATAAAAGACCAATGTAGTTGAGTAGTTCAGAAACTTCATTCACAATTTTAGGTGTAGGGGATCTTCCATCTATCAACTTCTTCCACTTCACTAAAATTTTGTTTATAGTATTTACTGTATTCTTATTTTATCTTCTGGTTTGCAGAGTGTAGAATAGTCGGCAGTAAAACAACTAACACCAGGAAAGAAACACAACCCAGGGACAAGGTTATGATCAAGAAAAGCGAAGTTGGCTTTTGATAAAAGGAAATCACATGGACATTTTAATAGAAGGTTGTCCAAGAAAGATGAGACAGTTACTACTTACAAGTAAAATCATATGAACATTTGTAACATAAGAGCCCTACAAAATGCCTCTATAAGAACACCAGAAGTAAAGGATGAAGATAGATAAGAACGGAAGTTAATAATACAGAGTTTGGAAGAAATTTTCAACATGAATAACCATACATGAAACATGTCCCAGGGAGAACATGACAAAGAGGAGGAGGAGGATAACATAGTTGTACCTCACTAGCCAATCTAGTCCATGGAAAAAAAAAACTATATAAGAAAAGAAAATAGTATAACCAAGAATACTAACAAACATACCTTCTTGGAAATAAATCGTCATCAATAGGAAACATTGTGTCATCCTCCCTCCATCGTGACTCGACCTCATCATCACCTACCACTGCAGAACTTGAAGTTCCAGGATCAGTATCGCCAAAAGAACTTGAGCTCTCAGTCGCATCATGATATCCCCTAGCAACCATTCCTTCTTCACCAGGATTTGCACAATCAGTGATATTTATCCCCACCTCAGCAGTGTGAGTGGGAGCAATCACATTTTTGTTTGACAGAGCTTCCATGGCAAAGGAGCTAACCTCAAAATTTCCACTGGGTACACTATGCACCTTAACGTCCTCTTTAACAGGAGAAACATCCATGGCCATATCTGATTTTGTTTCAAGAATCAAAGCTAAATCGAAACCACATTGAAGTAGCGTCCAGTCTAGTTCAATTCGTAATGTGCCAATAACTTGAGGAACCTAGAGCAAAACAAAGATTGTTAACTGAAGTGTAGAAGTTTACATATAGTCGTCCTTAATCTAAAAAAAAAAAAAAAAAACATGACTAAAGAATCATTAATTCCTATATTACTTGGGTTCTGCTTTTGTTGGGGATTCCTTATATAGTAGAAACTTTTTGCCATGATGCAACATAAAAAGCATTAAGAAAATTCTTATAAAAATTGTACTTTTGACAACAAAGAAGCATCCTCAAACGTACAAATTATAACCAACTGTCATGTATATCCCCAGCAGACTAGCGGAGCAAAAAAGAAAGTAAAACCCTCGCAGTATAAAAAACTAGTTTGCATATAGATACATAAAACAGAAAGTGAGGAACCCAGTGACATCCAACTCCTACCACAAAACACCATGTCTTCTATCAACCATTATCCATTCCTAAATCTATAAACTAGAATCCAGAAATTCAATTAAAAGATAACATTTCCCACAGAGAACTGTGATACTCAAATGCATTCTTCTAAAGATACATTCAAAAGACCATTCGACCAAATCTCTAAAAGTATGCTGCCTTATACTCCCACAATTAGCACCACGATTAAATGTTTAAAGGTTCCTCTATTCAGCCGTTTTACATCCCACTAAACATGACAATGCGACAACACCCCGAACCAATTCAAAACACCTCTCTCGATAGTAAACCCAACAATATGGTCCTAAACAAAATAACCTAGCTAGGGTTTCTTCCACTATCAATAATCGCGGCATTAACCCCAAAATCAACCACCCAAAACTCACCCCCGCATCAACCCAAAACCCGTATCCAATTAGACCACTACCAGTCTACCACTCGAATCTCCTCATTCACCACACCTTGAAATCCACAACAGAATCTTCCCTCCCCCTTTTCTCTCTCGCCCCAAAATCAATTAACCCTAACCCTAACCCGACAAATCAAAAATCAAGCCACAGGCACACTAAACAGACACCAAAAGTCGAATCATCGGCTCACAAAATCGATCGATTTCTACCACAAAAAAAAACGTTACAAAAAAGCCCTAATTGGAATTTGAAAGCCATGGTTTGGAGAAAATGCTTTCAACCTTTGAAGAAATGCGACGAAGACGAAGGCGAAGGCGAGGGTGCGTGTGTGAGAGTGTGGTGAGTGCGCGTTTGAGAGGAGAGGGGACAGATGATGAGGTTTGATGATGGAGAGATTGTGATTGTGAGAGACGAGAGACGGAGAGAGGGAGCGTTCGACGCGGAGAAAAGTACACGTTTCTCGTTTGTGGTTCACATCCGATCATTAATGGTGAAAGGGAAAGTTTTTTTTTTTTTTTTTTTTTTGAATATAAGTTCTTAGTCCTTTTGTTACGTCGATAATCGTGTTTTGTTCGGAGCAGTTCTTCCTACGTCGCATAAAACTTACAATAGGACTATTTTTTTATTTGGGTTGTTTAGAAAAATTTATACTCCTTACATCCCAATAAAACTATAATAAATTGATCCAATATGTATATTTATAAATGAGTTAAATTTAGAAGAAATGTCAATTTATCCTTCTAAGTATGAGAGAAAAAAATAAGGAAAAAAAGAAAACAAAAATACTAGTGGATAGATTGATGATAAAATAGGGATAATTTGATATTTTTATATGAAAAAGATTGATAGCTGTTTAAATGGGATAGTCAAAAAAAATGTTGTAATTTGAATGGCACGAAAGAAATAACATTTTATTTTGAAAAAAAAAATTCAATCTAAAAAATATCAAAACATTCACTATCTGTTATAATACAACTACAATCTTCTCTTACAATTGGTATAATAAATCTCATGATCAAAAAAAAAAATACTTCTTTCTTCACCAAATCCCACCAAAATTCAATACACATATAAAACACCGTGTCGGATCAAAGTGTTACAACATTTATGGGATGGAAGGAGTATTTTACTTGATTTATACTCCCCTGTGCTATATTATAAGCAATATTGACAATCATTATACTATTCAACAAGCTTATAACATAAGCAATATTGACAATCATTTTGAGGAGTTCCGTTCGTCATCTTAATGACGCAAGAAAATTATGCTACTGTCGTTACATTAAAATACAAAACTTAAATTATTTCACGATAATTTTTCAAAAAAAAAAAGATGTGTGATTGTACCAAGACACGAGTTAAACTTTACCTCGACAAATATATTTTTTAAACTATTACTTATAATTCAGGACGGAGGAAGTATATATTTTTCTACGTCTCATATTCACCGAAACGTTTTTTTCTCTCATTTCAAAATATTTACAATCATTTTTTTTGATAATTTTTTACTATAAAAAATCATATCAATATCATCCGTTTTAATACAATCACTAACTCTTTTTTTCTCAACTGTTATAATAAACTACGCTATCATTAAAAAAACTCGAAAAAAAAACTGATGCAACGTTATCCAATTAGCTACCGCGGCCCTCTTTTTAACCATTAAATCAAAGAATAAAGAAAAAAAATCAAGGCAATTTCATATCTAGTTGATCTACGGTTAAAAAGAATATAATAGCTAGTTGGTTAACACTGCACTAACCTCTTTTTTTGGAAAAAATATTCTCATGTTGGATCAAAATGTTTCGATTAATATGAACTAAGGGAATATATGAATCTGTATAGTAGGATAATCAAATATTATTTTAAGCGAAATTACTATGATTTAGTATTTTAATGGTAATTTAAATTAATGAAATAGTTATATGACAAAATATGTGTTGAGTAAGACTTAGGGTGAATTACCCAACACTATAATTTTTCATCAATAATTACAAATACATACACAAGAAAAAATAATTCCAAAAGATTATAATTCATCTATCTCATTTAATCTCAAACTCTATCCTCACCTCCACCACAATCCCTACCATCACCCCACCTCCGTCGGAAAATCGATCACGTCGTCGGAATCTTCACCAAAATCTGATAAGGTCATCGGAATATTTATCGGAAATCTATCCGACATTGTTCACATACTGTCCCAATCTGTCAGTACTGTTCACCCAGTCTACATGCATTGTTCATAATCTGGCAATATTGTTCACAATCTGAAATCATTATTCATACAGTAAGAAAATCACTGTTCATGTATTGAAAAAAATAATCTAAAATTATTTATTTGATCACCATATACAATAGTCGTTAAGTTCAATTTTATGGTGACAATTCATCCAATAAAAGCAAGCTAACTTCTGTATTAACTTGATAAATCTTTTATAAATTAATGTATAGTTGAAGAAGTCATCTTTATTGACAATAAACTCCTTTAAGGTTGCCACCATCGTCTAAAAACTAGACACATAATAATGTTCATTAAGAAAGTTAATAAATTTGGTACAACTAATAATTGCGATTATATTTTCAGAATGATCAAACTTATCAATCTAAGGATTGTTGCTCTTGACATCTCGATAAATAATTATTTGACATGGATTTTGGAGGCTAAGTTGCACCTTGTCGTAAAAGGACTTCGTGACATCATAAAAGATAAAAGTGAAACGTCCCAACAAGACAAAGAAAGGGCGTTGATTTTTCTTCGCCATCACCTCCATGAAAACTTAATTCTAAATATTTAAAGGAAGAAAAATTTCTAATATTATGGAATAATTTAAAGGGAAAAAACCAGATGTTATAAGCAACATCTATCAAACTACTACGGGTAATTTAGAACCACATGTTTGATTTTCAAAAAGTAATATTTGAATTTTCTTGCAACAGTTTATTAGGTGTTGCTTACAACACCAACTCTAATCCCTAATTTAAAAGCAAGATATGACCATCACAGAACCGTAATACTATCAATCGCCCAAAGCGAGTGGTAGAATCTCAGGTTACAAGATTTCAAAAATATTTCTAAATATAATTCTGAGTACTTCAAAACTGAGATTAAACGATGACAAGATAACAGATATAGATATACTCGAAAAGACATATACCACTTTCCACGCATCATCATGACCTTACCGGCACAATATTGTGCGAAGGGTTTTATAAAATTTTACGACTTGATAGCCTATTTGCTTGTGGCTAAACAACATAACGAACTGCTATTACAGCAATATAAAATTCATCCCAATGGATCCGTCCCCACGCTTGAAGCATTTGTAACATACCCTGAAGGTAATCTTGTTTTGCATAATAACTCGGGACCACAAAAAGCAGAAGGAAAGCAAAAAAATACATGGGTCAATCCTGAGACCCAAAATCAACAAAATTATCACGAAGATGTATGTTATCGATGTGATGGTAAAGGACATTGGTCGAGGACCTGCCGAACACCAAAGCATTTGATAGATTTATAACAACAATCCCAATGAAACGGTAAACAGATTGAGACCAATCTTGCTATCCAAAAATCAGCAACCCCAGACAATGTTATCCAGAATCAAACACTGTTAAAAGATACAGTGTCAAAAGATACAACTCATCTGGATGTATCGGATTTTTTCCAATCAAGCATGCATCTTCGAGAAGAGGATGATCTTGATTAGTTATACATAACTTTAATTTATTTACGTTATTTTCTTCTTGTATTTTTGTTTATTTACAAGAATAAAATCATAGATTTTATATTAAATTGAATAAATATTCGATATTAGTGTGTTTATTTAAAATATTTTCAGGTAATTATAAATGGGAGAAAAAGATACATGTATATCAGATTGTGCGACTCATACTATTCTCCAAAATAAAGGATATTTCTATCATTTACCATTAGTAAAAGCTAATGTTGACATAATCGCTGAAAGCGTATGTTTAATTGAGGGATCTGGGATAACAAAATTAGTACTATCAAATGGTACTAAATTTCTTATAGAAGATGCTTTGTATTCCTCAAAATTTAAACGAAACTTATAGAGTTTTAAGGATATGCGATTAAATGATTTCCTTGTGGAAACAGGAAGCGAACAAGATAAGGAATATCTTTATATTACTTCAATAGTATCATGCCAAAAACAGATACTAGAAAAACTCGCAACACTCTTTCCTGGATTATATCACACAACTATTAGAACAATTGAGTCGTATGCTAATGTGAACCAAAAGTTCGCTAACAATAATGCCTTAATGATTTGATATGAACGACTTGGTCATTTAGGAACCAACATGATGCGCCGAATTATTGAATATTCAAATGGACATCCGTTAAAGAATCAAAGGATTCTATCAAGTCGTGATCTATCATGCATAACATGTTTATTAGGGAAATTAATTATAAAACCATCTGTAGTAAAGATTAATGTTGAGACTATAGTATTGTCAAAAAGAATTCAATGTGACATATGTGGATCTATTCATCCTGCAAGTGGACCAATCGGATACTTTATGGTATTGATAGATGCATCAAATAGATGGTCACATGTTTACATTCTTTCTACAAGAAATGCAATTTTTGCAAGCTCAAATTGGCTCAAGAAAGGCAATTGGCTCAAATTATTGAATTATGTGCGCATTTGCCAGATCATCCAATAAAGTCAATTCGTCTTGATAATACTGGAGAATTTACGTAAAAAGTATTTAATGAATATTGCATGTCTATTGCTATTACTGTTGAGCACTCTGTAGCTCATATTCGTATACGAAATGGTCTACCTGAATCTTTAATTAAAAGACTTTAGTTAATTATAAGACCATTGCTTATGAAAAGCAAATTACAGACTACAGCTTGGAGGCATGTAATACTTCATGCTGCAGCATTGATACGTGTTAGGCCTGTAGTCTACCACAAATGAAAAAAATTCGATTAATTATGCTTATATCCATATTGTGTGGGATAAAAATGAAATTGAGATACATGATATTTTCGTTTGTAATGTGGCATTAGATATCATGAATCCAAATGAGGATCAAGAACCACATACTGTAGATGAATGTCGACAAAGAGATGATTGGAAAAATGGAAGAATGCAATTCAAGCAGAATTGAATTCTTTGGCTAAACGTGAAGTTTTTTGGTCCAATAGTCCAGACACCATAAAATATCAAATCAGTTGGATATAAGTAGGTTCTCGTTCGAAAACGAAATGAAAAAGGAGAAATTGTGAGATATAAACCACGCTTAGTTGCTCAAGGTTTTTCACAGATAGCAGACTGTGATTATAATGAAACCTATTCTCTTGTGGTCGACGAAATTACGTTCCGCTTCTTAATTAACATGGCTACTGGAGAAGGATATGATATGCATCTAATGAATATTATGACAATATATTTAAATGGATCATTAGACACTGACATATACATGAAAATCCCTGAAGGATTTAAGATATCAAGTGATACACAACCACGAAACATGTACTCAATTAAATTATAGCGGTTATTATATGGATTAAAATAATCCGGATGAATATGGTATAATCGTCTTAATGAGTAATTGTTAAAGGAAGGATATATAAATGACAAGATATGTCCCTGCGTTTTTATCAAGAAATTAAATTCTGGTTTTGTTATCTTTTGCCCTATATATAGAAGATTCAAATATCATTGATACTCCAGAAGAGATCCTACAGACGAACGATTACTTAAAAAGAGAATCTGAAATGAAAGATCTTGTTAAAATGAAATTCTACTTGGCATACAAATTGAGCATTTGTCCACTGAAATTTTTGTCCATGAATCGACATATACAAAAAAAGTCTTATGTCGTTTTTATATGGATAAAGCTCATCTGTTAAGTACCCCAATAATTGCTTGATCACTTGATGTGAAAAAACATCCATTCCAACCATAAGAAGATGGAGAAGAGATACTTGGCCTAGAAATTCCATATCTCAGTGTTATTAGTGCACTAATGTATCTTACTAATTGTAAAAGGTCTAATATTGTCTTTACTGTTAATTTATTTGCAAGATTTAGTTCTTCATCAACTAAAATTTTTCATTGATTTTTAACTGTTTTGAAGAGATTTAAGTTGTTTTTTACGGTGTTTTAAACCATTTGAAGTGTTTTGAGTGTTTTAAGGTCATTTCATAACTCATTTGATTGATCCTTACGTTTTGAAGAGATTAAAAGTTGTTTTATGATGTTTATATTCCGATTTCAATTTTTTTTTGAGTTTTTAACATATTTGAGTTGTTTTCGTTTTCGTGTTTTTAGCCTTTTCAAGTGTATTTTTAGTGTTTTATGGTCATTTCAAGAGATTTTTTTGATAGATCCTTGCGTTTTCAAGCTATTTAAGGTTATTTTACAATGTTTTTTTCCATTTTTCATTCGTTTTGAATGTTTTGAAGGGAATTTTGAGTTGGTTTTGTGGTGTTTTTAGCCTTTTCATGTGTTTTGTGTTTTAAGGTCATTTCTAGACTTTTCCAGATAGATCCTAACGTTTTGAAGAGATTTTAGGGGTGTTTTATGATGTTTGTTAACCTTCTTAGTTTGTTTTTTAAGTTTTTGAGAGATTTGAGTTGTTTTTATGCTAATTTTTTACTCTTATTCATGTGTTTTCGAGTGTTTTATGGTCATTTCAAGACTCTTTGAACAAATTCTAGCGTTTTGAAGAGATTTGAGATTTTTTTATGATATTTATTATCCTTTTTAATTTGTTGTGGTTTTTTGAGGTATTTAAGAGATATGAGTTGTTTTTATAATATTTTTAGTCTTTTCAAATATTTTTTAAGGTCATTTTAAGGTTTTTTTGATAGATTTTTTCGTTTTGAAGAGATTTTAGATTATTTTATGATGTTTATTAATCTTTTTCATTTGTTTTTTAGGTTTTGAAGAGTCCAGTTGTTTTTACGGTGTTTTTAATCTTTTCAAGTGCTTTTCAGTTTTTTAAGGTCATTTCAAAACTCTTTTAATGGATTCTGACGTTTTCAAGTTATTTTAAGTTGTTTTATGCTGTTTTTACCACTTTTTAGTTGTTTTTGAGTGTTTTTAGTTTTTTTCATGTATTTTTGAGTTTCTAAAAGTCATTTAAAGGTTCCTTTGATAGGTTTTTATGTTTTAAAGAGATTTGAGGTTGTAGTGTGATGTTTATTGCCCTTTTTCATTTGTTTTTGTGGCGATTAAGAGATTTGAGTTGTTTTTATGGTGTTTTTAAACTTTTCAAGTGTTTTTGAGTGTTTATGGTAATTTCAAAACTCTTTTGATAGATTCTTGCATTTTCTTGTTATTTGAGGATGTTTTAGGGTGGTGTTAACACTTTTCAATTGTTTTTATGTGTTTTGAAGAGATTTGTGTTGTTTTTATGGTGTTTTTAGCTTTTTCATGTGTTTTTCAGTGTGTTATAGTCATTTCAAGGCTCTTTTGAAAGATACATGTAATTTTAAGTTATTTGAGGTTGTTTGTATCGCTTTTCATTTGTTTTTGAGTGTTTAAAGTATTTGAGGTTGTTTTAAGTGTTTTTGAGTGTTTGAATATCATTTCAAGGCTCTCTTGTAAGATTCATGTATTTTCAAGTTATTTGAAGTTATTTTATGGTGTTTTTACTATTTTTCATTTGTTTTTTAGTGTTTTGAGGAGATTTGAGTTGTTTTGATGGTGTTTTTAGCATTTTCATGTGTTTTTGAGTGTTTTAAGATCATTCAAGGCTCTTTTGATAAACTCTTGATTTTTGTAGAGATTTGAGGTTTTTTTTATGATGTTTATTAAGCTTTTTCATTTGTTTTTAAGGTTTTCATGAAATTTTAGTCTTTTCAACAGTTTTTGAGTATTTTAAGATCATTTCAAGGTTTTTTTGACAGATTTTTGCGTTTTGAAGTGACTTGAAGTTATTTTATAATGTTTATTAAAAGAGTCTTGAAATGACCTTAAAACAAGTGAAAAGGCTAAAAATATCATAAAAACAACTCAAATCTCTACAAAATCCTCAAAACAAATGAAAAGTGGCGAAAACACCATATAACTTATGTGTAAAAGGTATTCTGATCTTAGAAAGAGATACGAAGGAGATACTCTGAGTTATGATTCGGTGCATCAAAAGTTTCTAAACTAACGATGTATAAGTGAACTTAGCATAATTCATATGACTAACACAGGATCTATAGTTTTTGCCTAGCTGAGGCATTGGGCCCAGCAGCAGTGACATCATATGTATCATTAATAAATAATGAAAATTCGGGACGTTACAAGTATGGGGACTCAAACGAGTGTAGATTTGATTGAGGGTAAAGTTAGGGCTCCTGTGAAATCAACGCCCTCGTTAGTGAATCTGTGCAATTCAGTGGCTTCGGTTAATAAACCTGTGAGTAAATCGTGGGCTGATGAGGTGGAAGAAGGGGGCAAAAACTCGTTCATACGCTCAAGTTCTACAACCTGATATTAAGAACGATTCTAAGATGAATGTTGCTTCTGGGAATCGTGATGTCTCAAATGGTATCAAGCTGAAGTTTCATCCATGTGATGATGATATTGTTATCTCAGTTGATGATGTTAAGGATGAACGTTGCTATTGGCAATATGCTCTTATAGGGTACGTGTTGGGTGGAGTTGTACCTTTCAAGTCGATGGAGGCCTTTATTCATTCGAACTCTCCTGAGATGTATTTACACAACAAGGGTTATTTCATTTTTCAATTCTCATTTGAAGCTGATAGAAAAGAGATAATGAGTCGTTCATTGTTCTTTAGTTCCAGACCTTTGGTCCTATGTGAGTGGCTGCCTCATTTCCAGTTTGATCCTAATCGATTGGTGTCAATTCCAACATGAGTCTTCAATTTCATGGAGGCAGGGAACCAAATTCACTTGCACATTTAATGCATCTCTTACAACAACACCATACATTTAATTTTTAGTTCTTATTTTTTTTTCCTTCAATTTCACCAACCCTTGACAAATATTACAATTCCACCACCATATCGAGTTGAGTTAAATCGAGTTCCCTTTCCTTCACACAAATCGAGTTAAGCTCAAATTGCTGCATTGATATCCTATTATGATCTATTAAGTTGGTTATGAGATTATGTATGATATATTATGAGACTCCATATAATTTTTTCAGTTATGATCTATTATGAGTTCAAATTGTTGTATTGATTTTGTATTATGATCTATAATGTTGGTTATGAGACTCTGTATTATTGTTAATTATGTTTCATTCAGCATTGAGACTGTGTATTATAGTCTATTATGATCTATTGTGTGCATTATGTATTTGAAACCCCACGGTAAAAATCAGTGTGATTTTGGTGTATTTTTGTAGAGATACAATATAAAATTGTATGCTATCATCAAATTTGTTAAAAGATGCAGTATACAAGGGATTCATTGTATTCCCCAATATAAGAAGTAAAATATATATCTGTCAGTTTGCATCGTGGGTTAAAAAATACTACTTTCCTTAATCAAAGTGAAGTACATACATAATACAATGATTCTCATGAATCAGATTCGACTACAAACCCAAACAACTTGATTAATTATGGAAATTACATCATATTAGCAACAAAGCTAAGACACCTATAGCAATAATGGAAATAATTGACATTTTCAAGAATCCGACGACAATCTCTAAGCCTTTGACTTTGTCAGCTAGTGCAATGCATTCACAACCATAATTCTGAACAGTAGTGGTCAAAGATGGTAAAATCGAATTTTCATTGGGGTGGCACTAAGAGAAAAATTCACAATTCTCGCATTTGAAGTATACTTTATCTTTCGTGTTTCTTTCTCGACCAACAATTGGAATTGGGAGAATCTTGAAGCAACGACAATACTGTGTTGTGTAGGTGACAAAGAAATTGACACCGTCGATAGTGTTTGATTGCAATTATCTACTCATCGAGAAGTTAATTCGAGATACGAATTTCGGGTGGATTGATGAAATTAAAGTTTGATGTGGGAATTAGGGTTGGCTGTGGAAACGAGAACAATTTGGGTTGATTTAGAGGGCAATTGGATCAAAAAAGAAGAAATACGGGGCAATTTGATCCAAAACTCTTGGTTTGAAAGGTCAATTTGGTCCAAAACACCTGGATTGAAAGGACAAAATAAATGATAAAAAATTAGTTAATTTAATTTTTTTCACAGGACATGGAAAACAAAATGCTATATACATTTGTCAAATTTACTTGTACATGAATAAAAACTCTTAATCGATTTAAGGTATATACTTACAAGATATAAAATGAAGTGACACATCCATCTCACATTTATTGATATGTTGATGAGAACTATTATTATATTGCCCATGTAAATTTTGAAATAAGGTCAAATTATCATGAAATGAAGTAACACAACAACTTCACATTTGTTGATATTTGATAAGTTCATGAGACTAAAGTATTAGGCAATTGTCCATATAAGTTTTGAATTATGATCAATTTATCATAAAAGGAAATAACCTCATGTAAGTTTTGAATCAAGACCAATTTGTCATGTAAGTTCATGTAGATTCATGTAAGTTCATCTAAGTTCATTTATGTTAATGAAACTACTTTGGTATTATTGTCCATGTATGTGCAAACCACTTTGTAACTTCACACTAATGTTGATTACCTTCATGAAGATTAAATTTGATACTATTGCCCTTATTCTATCTTCATGAGGCACAAACCATTCCATATGATAGATTTACAAAGTGAATTTACCAAGATGACGCATACAACTAACAACTTGTAAGACATTTAGTACACAAAGCACTATACAACTAACAACTTGTTAAACACTTATTACACAATGCAGGACAATACATAACAAAAAGTTGATAAATATAATAAGATAAAGTGTATAGATTGAAACTAATAGTACACCAAGCAAAACAAGCTAGTCATCTCTAAAAAAATGTAGCATAAAACATAGCAAACACTTGACTCATGTTATAAAATACAGTATAGAGAATATCTCATTTGCATCCTTTTTAAAAACAACCATGATAAATTTTGAGTACAGAGTACATAGAAACCAACACCCAAGCAGGATAGATTACATATGACACAATATTTCATAACAGTTTCTTCAACACCCAAGCTATTCAACCCCCCTATTTGTTTTCCCAAACACAATGCGTCCGTAAAGAAGGACAACACGATCTCCGCCCTCTTTAAGTCAATGTGTTCCTTGTTGAATGGAACAAAAATATAATCGACGTCAACAATCATACCATGAGGCTCAGGATTCCACTTCGTGATGGTTGCTTTGAGACAAGGTGAACTTACAAGTTACCTCGATGTGTACAAAAAAATGACCAAAAGGAGTGTTTCTCAACTTCTTATGACACAACCCCAACACCTTATTCAATAACCCGATAACATAACATTTTTCGACATAAGATCCCTCATCGATATCCCATAAAAAAACAACCCCTATATCCCTAACATCTCCCCCTCTAAGACAAGCAATAAACATAGCATTCCACACCATCATATTCTTCACAGGCATTTCATCGAACACCTTGCGTGCATTCCTCGAACACTCGCATCTCTCATACATACTCATCGTCGTCATCCCAACAAACAAATGCGCACTAAATTCATGACTCTGAGCCTCAATGTACCTTAATCCCAACCCCTTACGCCATCGAGTTCACAATCGTTTTCGAATTAAATGCGAAAATGAAACTATCAGGAATCAATATTCTTTCACTCATCTCAATTGTGGTGGGGGGATTTGGTGACTAGAATTTGATGATTTGGATTACGGTGGTTTTGGCTGGATTGGGAGCATGTATAGGTGGAGAGGGAGAAGTGACAACATTGTGTTGATTTCAGGATTCAAAAACGAAAAAAAAAAAGAGAAATATTATTTTGACTTGTTGACTGATTGAGGATATAAAATAATAAGGTTATGAAAGTATAGATGAAATATGAAGCTGTAGAGTTTAAATAGAAGTGAAATGAGGAATAAGAGATGAAGAAAAAAAAGGATAAGGATTTTAAAATAAATCTTTCTAGTAGAGAATCTATTCAAAGGATTCTAATGCAAGTGCTCTTGAGAAAATGGAATTAAATTTACCAATCCCGTCAAATCCCAGCGATTCAAACCCCAACCCACCTAAATGGAACCACTCAGCACAAACCCTCCATCATCACCACCACACTCCCATATGCCCAAATGGAACCACTCAGCACAAACCCTCCTAAATCACCTGCGCCAAAA
>JAOVYX010022577.1:0-14455 GCA_035668315.1 Drosera spatulata
CTCACTTCAATTATTACCTTGAAGCCATTTCTGTCTCTGTTTCATTGTGCTACAGATCTGTTATTCTACGTCTAACATTGAGCCTCTATCCAATATCATCATATAATGTGGCACATTTGATTATTTCATGTTTTACCTGTTCTCATGTTTGGATCTCGCATGATGTGTTGCTCTCTCTGCTACTTGAAGAAGTTAGAAGGCGAAGATCGATGGAGCATATGATTCAGAGTCACAGATACATTGTGTTTACAACTTTCTTGTGCAGGTTGAACTCAAATTCGCCATTCTGGTGTAGCTGCATATGGACACAAATGCTGTTGATTGATGGTAATGGATTGCTCGGGATTACATGGTTGATGGTTGGAAGCCACTAGAGGAATGTAATCAGGAAGATGTACCAGTAGAAAAAGTTCTTCGCTGTTAAGGTTTGGGAATGTCAAAATCCAGTTCCTAATTGA
This sequence comes from Drosera spatulata, assembly GCA_035668315.1. NCBI lineage: Eukaryota > Viridiplantae > Streptophyta > Magnoliopsida > Caryophyllales > Droseraceae > Drosera > Drosera spatulata. The sequence continues at coordinate 459 of JAOVYX010022577.1, forward strand.
CTGTAAATCCCGTTCAATGAAACGGATGCCTTCTAATGCATCGATCAATGGTTTCCTAGTGATGGGCTATGATATTATTTAAAAATAATTAAGATACTCCGAAGACAATAGTATCCTCGTACCCAATTGAATATATATCTATGTAAAGAACAGAATCTCATGGAGCTCTACTCACTTTGGCTCGAATAAGCCGTGCATGGCACGATGCTTACTCGTTGCTTGATATTTTCTTCAAAACACTGGAAACCAAATATGAAAAAACAATATTGAAGATTAGAAATGTGAAATAAGAAAATGAGCTGATACCGAGGCCAGGAAAATGGAATTTAGAATCGACAACAACCGATTTTGTTTCTGTATTTAGAGACATGGAAACAAAGACATAGGCAAAGTAGCAATGCTCCCAAATCATACACTATACCAAATTTTCAAAATGTACGCTGACTAGGCCCCTCCTTTACGCCAAAAAGTGTTTCATTGAGAATGGCCAGCAACAGTACCTCTAGGCTGATTATGCTGCATTCATCATATAAGATGATATATACGTCTGCTTGAAATAAATGGAGAGGAAAAAGTACATCTTTGTTTGGTCACAAAGATGATCAATAGTTCAAAATAAAAGTACTCAAGATACAGACTTCAATCAAAACAGTGGGTAACAGCATGCTAAATATCTGCTCTGTTTAACGAATCAACTCAACCAAAAAACTGAAAGACTTTGTCGGATGAGTACAGCTTTCATGCTCGCTGCTGGAAACTGTAGCAGACACCATCACCGATCGATGAAGGTGAATCCCACAACACATGTATGCTCACAGATAAATAGAGCAATGTTGCATAGCAGTAATATTTCAAGTTGACGAAGAAACAGCATTCCATTGCAAATGCGAATGAAAGGTGAAGTTTATGCTTCGGCTCCAGAGAGAAGCTCAAACTACATCCAAGCCTGCAAATACAACAGGTCAACGAGTCAGTCTGCCGCATACACTGTGCCAGAAAAAAAATTGTGCAAGTGAATCATCTGATTAGCAAGAATCTGCAAGACGCAATCATTTGGTTCAGAAAATAAAGGAAGCAGAGTTTAAAAAACAAACAAACAAACAAATATCATTCAGGAGGCAGACTAATGTAATTCTTCATGCTGCTGGTGCCTTGCAGAATCGTAGTCTATCCACTAATTATCACTGAGCCACGCTGTTCTCAGTCTTTTCAACAGTATTCTTAATTCTGACCAATTATGCTCAGGACTTCTCCTAGCTATCCATTCTCCATCTTTTCGACAGTATTCTTAATTTTGACCAATTATGCTCAGGCTTCTCCTAGCTATCCATTCTCCATCTTTTCGACAGTATTCTTAATTTTGACCAATTATGCTCAGGATTTCTCCTACCTATCCATTCTCTGCTATCAAGCAAGGATTTACTTTTCATGGATCACAAAAGTTTCAAGCTCACACACACCTACTAAACACGTGTATCTTGTACAACGTGCAGTCGATCTAAACCCATTCCCTGGAATTCACCATTAATAGCCACTCAGGAGTCAGGACTGTAACAATATGAATGCAAACACCATGCCATATTTTACATGCATGGAGCAATGAAAACTCATCAGGCAGCTAACGGGAGTTTGCCATACTGAAAAGTGTTAGCTGCCTACATCTCAACTATACGCCGTCAGTAGGGTGCCTTTTCTCATCATATAGACATAAGAAAAAGTATCCAGATAGAAAAAGGTCAGAGTAATGCATGTGCACTTAAATGGACTTTGTACTTGTAACAAGAAAGAGATGAAATCAATAGTGTGAAAGTTCTTGAATGATTTTCCTATTTTTAGATAGAGCAACCAAACTGAGCTTGTTTTGACAAGTTCCAAACGAATACAGTTAGTACATAGGCAATGAACCCCTTGGATGACGCCAAGGCCACTTTAATAACTAATGAAAGTTCAAATGCAAATTGCGTACTCAATCGAAAGTGGCTGATATTGATAGTTAGCTCTATGGATGACATGTCTCATTTCCATTCAACAATTAGCACGACACATATTTGCCGACCAAAAGTAAGGCAAAGAGTTTCCGCCCAACGTAAAAAGTTTTTCTTCTGAATACCACAATAATTGTTAACCTTTCTCAACTAATAATCTTTGTGTTAAAAGTACCAGAATATCATACTTTCACACTTTATCTCACAACACTCAAATCCGTTCTAAACTCTTCTCTCATTTTCATCTTGCTCCTTGTCCCTCCTCTCTCTTATTTTTCAGAAGCACTTGGGTAGAAACATGAAAAATCCACATACACATAAACGATCATGTGGGATCTCTGCGCTAATGTTTTTAGGATGGAGGGTTTACTTCTTAAGCCATATAAAACAGTGCTAAGTAGGATAATCTTATCCATAGTTTTCCACAAGAAAACAATGCTAATAAGTAGGATAATCAAATGAATCTTGACAATAATCTCAACTTGATAGTTGATCACTGCGACAAGTATCACATTGCAGGTGTACGATGCTCATACCTAACACAAGTTGCCAGTCACCCAGGCAAGTTAGCTGATTCTGCTTTGTCTTATCAAAAACCAGACACAGCGTGTAATTTATTATTTCTTCTCACTTAAACTAATAGGATTCTCTCAACCTATCAGTGTTGCATCCCCAGCTAAAAAATGATGAAAATATCTAGACGACTTTGAAGAAGAAGAGAACATGCTAGGCGATGCAAAATCGACTAATCAGCATTCAATTGTTCCTACAATGCGGCTAAATGCACTTCAACAAAGGAGTATATAAGCCAAATTGCACCCCTCAAGATCATCAAACAAACTTCAAATGCCACCATAGAATCACATTCATTCATCACAATCGTCAAAGTTCAAAAAGCATGAAATCTTACATTGGTGGTCAAGTTACAGCAGTGTTCAGACGATATTTTTGCTTCACTTCAACTCTTGGCCAAAACAGGGTTCCCGAGGTTGCAGATATCATCCCAAATGGCTATCTTGCAGTGTATGTTGGAGAGGATAAGAAGCGGAGGTTTGTGATTCCTGTTGCATATGTCAACCACCCTTCATTTCAAGGCATGCTGAAGAAAGCAGAAGAGGAATTTGGGTTTAGCCCTCCATGGGGCGGCCTCACTCTTCCCTGCCATGAAGACATCTTTGTTCAAGTAACTTCTTGCTTGGATGCAGAGTTCTCCAAGAAGTAATTAGAATGTAGTACATAAATAGGCATCATGACACTTTTCTTTTCTTTCTATTCTTTCCTTTCTTTCTTTTTTTCTGTTCTTTCCTCTCTTTCTTTTCTTTCCTTTCTTTTCTTATCGCTCTTTCTGATTTTTTTTACCGAAAGAAATGCAGAGATATTGAAGTATCTACTACGATACAAGTAGCAGGTAAGGACAGAGTGCGATTGAAATGACCCAACTGGTGTATTATATCTGGCTACACTTCAGTCCATGTTAATGCTAAGATTCACAGAGATGTCAAGGTCCGCGACATATGCCTGCATTGAATACCCTTTCTTGAAAGAACAATCCAAGAATGGAGAAAAACTCAGGTTGAACCATCTGATGGTTGGCTACTTGGCTCACACTCCCTGATAGTGAAGAAGCTTCCTTGATGTGGTTCAGAATATTAAATTTTGTAGTTTTTCACACATAAAGCTAGTACACTTGATCTATTTAACAGTACTCTAATGCTGTTTGTACTTACGTATTTTGATTCTGTCCTGCAAAGAGATCGCTCTCCTATCAAATCTAACGTGGAGCAACAATGAGATAACACCAATCAAGGTTCCCATTTCAGAGAACGACACATCCTCAATGAACAAAAAACATGTTATTCTCCAAAGCCGAACACAATCCTCTTCACGAAGTTTGAACAATTCTTTTGCTATCCAACATTTCCATTTTCTCACCCTAACATCTTTCACTTGAGTAAAGTTTAGAATCTTGACAAAATGACACTTTTGGAAAAAGTGACGTGAGAATTGAAAGCTAACATACCTGATAATCAAACGATGACGACGTCAAGACTGCTTGGTGCTGAGTCAATCCTTCATCTTCTATCTGTAAAACAGAAGGACAAATACAGAAAGAAAGACAATCACACCAACTTTAGCGATAAGTTTATAGATCTACAGAACTTGTTACAGGGATTTGCCCGAAGCTAATGGTCTAGGAAAACGTTGAAGAAGTGTTAATCAATTTCGTGACAAAGCAGAAACAATATTCACAAAGATGACAAAAGTGGAAGCGAGTTCGATCACGTATAGAGTGCTAGTAGTGTCGTATTATCAGCAAGTCACACTAAGCTTTTGATCAGCTTGCTTGCACCTTGATTACTAGCAGTGAAAACATCTATATGTGGCACCATATATGTGCCACCTTAATTAATCTCAATAACGTTTAAGTAATGTGCCACCATTTTCCACAGAGTCATAACCTACCCCTTTATATGCTGCCATGTTCCCGACCACACAGCTCTATATCATTTTGGTCCTTCTAAACAGTTCATCGCTCTCGCAGGTTGACAAAATAAAATGGTGATCAAGCTTCATATAGTCTGGAAGAATTCTTGCCTTGTTTCAAGTCGTGATATGACATCAAGTCCAGCTACCACAGCAGTGGATCGGCCAAAAGCAATACCCAAACAACAATAATTTAAGCTGTTTGGCCAAGCTTAAAATAAAATAAATTTATGACCAGAAATATTTACATTCATAGTCGGTTTTTATAAACTTCAAGCAAAAATATCCATAGCTCATTTTACGATCAAGGTTAATATAACGTCATTTTTCTTCCAGGAAAACTTACCCCATCTTAAGAGCAGATGGAGGGAAAAGCAAGAGCCTTTATGAAAAAGAAAAAAGATGTTGTCTTCAAATCATAAGCCAATTTGCTCTTACACAGGGAAAGTTTTAGCTCATGCAGAAAGCAATTTAGAGTCTAGACATTGTAAACTGGCCATTATGCAGAAATTCAACTTCTGAAGCTTGGTGAAACGCTGATGAACTTAACGCATGTTAAGCATACATGTGTAATATTTCTGTTAGTGTAGGACGTAGCTATGCCAGAGTTTGGAAAACATGGGATTTATGTATATGTTGAATTTGTGTGAAATTTGACGAAGAAAGAATATTTTTTTGGTGGTAATGGAGTTTACTGTAGCAGTTGTGAGAGAAAATAGTGTGTGTACTGTAACAAATGGTGATTCTTTTGGTTTTTTTTTTATGTGAAAAGGTTATTAAATATGATATGTTAACATATATTTTGGGACGACCTAAATAGACAAATGTTACTTATATTATGGAACGGAGTATCATACAAGAAAAATTTCTCGTTGCAAAGGGTCAAATACTGAAATCAAAGGTTACAACAAATACAAAATCACATGGAAAGAGAACTAACTCCAACAAGAAATTGTACAGAGGAAATAATACTATCACTAAGAAACTGTTTCGTAGTATCAAGAAAAGCACAAGTTGGAAGTTATTTCTATAAAAGTTTCTTCGCTGCATGGGAAGGTGAGTCCTCCCATGGGATGATGAAAACCATATTCCTCTTCAGCCGCCTTCAATAGATCTTGAAACATAGGGTGCTTTAAGTAGGCTATTGGAACCACAAACCGGCTCTTGTATCCGAGTCCAACATAAACCGCCAAGTGACCTTTAGGCACATCTGCTGTCGTTGCAGAAGGACTAGATGGGGAATAACCTCTAGACAACTGGCAAGATTTTTGCCGGATAATCCCCTTAGCTTTAGGAATGACCTCAGGAAACTTGATGCCCATTCTAATCTTATCAAAAGAAGGTTGCAAACTTGGGACTTTCGACTCAGAAGATCAAATAAGTGAAGGAGTGCTGTTTAGAGGACGACGAACCAAACATGGCTATATATAGTGGTAGTGCCTAGAGCAGAAAACAGCGAGTAACAAGTACATGCTACAGGTGGGTCGCTTCTTAATTGCAGTGGCTTCACACACGCTTCAACTAGCACAAAAGTAGTTCACTGTATTCCGACATAAGGCTTTTGTACAAGTTCCACCAACGGTGTACAAGATACTGTAGTAGTAGACGCTCCCACCACCATGTGACCGTTTATGAATGCTCTCGACACTAATCCACTTCCTCGTTCCTTTTGGTATTTAATCCCATACTTTTGTACTCTTGAGAAGCCATATTGCCCAATTTGGCTATGTATTGTAATCTCATAAACAGTAAACTGTCTCCCTTCAGTATAAGGACTTGACACCTTTTTTTAAGGCAAAGTCTACATTCAGATCCCAAAATGCAGCTAAACAGTAAGGACAACGAGTACAGTCCCCCACCTACAACTCATGATGCGTCACAATCTTGTAGTTGCATGAAAGAAGGATTGATCGACTTAGACAAAAGACCTTGGATAGACAGAAAGATGCTATTTACTGAACAAATTAACTGAATTCTGCTTCCACTAGGTAAATGATTACGTGGAATTCATTTTCATATGTTGGTCCAGAAAGGAGATGGATAGCGTCATAATATTATGACCAAAAGTACAAGAATCAAATCATACAAGGAACAATAAAAATAGTTGCACAAGAAACTTCAGTTAGCATACCTGATTTATGCCGTGACAATGCAAGGACTATATGAATCGTGCTGGATAAAAGTTTTTTTAACAAGCATCTCATTGATCACGACCACCGCAATCAGTGGCTGGCCATCAACTAGCGTGGATTATGGAGACATGAACAGCAGACACAGAATGCGGATGTTAAATATTAGTATCAGTTTGAGAAACCTTATGCACATGCCACAAGCTGCCCCAGTTTCGATGATAATGCCTGCTTGTATCTAAAGCTAAACTGTATGCCAGTTAACGCACCAGGGAACAACATCCCAACCAGCAGATTGGATGTTTTTCCTTCTTTGAAGTTTCAATGCAGAACATCAATTTCTGACCTCAATCCAGCTACAACCAAGGTCTTTCTTAACCCCCTTATTGTTCATCAGTTCAGTCACTTGCTCAATCTCATCCTGCATACCAAACTTGGCATACAAACTCAACACCAAGGCACATATTCCTGTACTCTGGAGATCCAGTTCCAGAACTTTTCGTGCAACCAATCTGCCCAAGTTTATGTTCCCATTATCTAAACAGGCTTGAAGCAAGGCTCCCCATAATGATGCATGAACTTCAGCTCCATGAGGGATTTTGTTCACTAGAATCCATGCCTTCTCCAACTCGCCGGCCCTACAAAGCAAATCTACAATGCAACTATAATGCTCGGAACCAGGCTCCAATCCAAAATCACGAGTCATTGACTCAAAATACTCAACACCGAGACCCACTTGGCCACTAAGGGAGCAAGCGGATATGACCGTGACAAATACCACGCTATCAGGTCTAATTCCTTCAGCCAGCATCTCTCCGAATAATTTGATGGCATCTAAATAATTCCCATTTCTACCATAGGCACCCAACATCGAGGTCCACAACACAACATCCCTATCAAAATCTCCTCCCACATTCAATCCTCTTAACCAGAAAACAACTCTGGCCTTTCCCACCAGACCACACTTCCCATACATCTCAATCAAAGCACTAACCACAAAAACATCACTCCCAATATAAACAGTTCTCCTAACCAAGTGGCCATGAACCTGCCTACCCATATCAACCGCAGCCAGCCCCGCACAACACGACAACACCGCAGTCAATGTAAACCGATCACACTCCAAACCCAACACGGGCATCCTCGAAACCAACTCAATCCCCTTTCCCCACAGCTTATCCCCACCATACGCAACCATAAGTGTATTCACACAAACACTATTCCTCACAGGCATTTCGTCGAACACCTTCTCCGCATCCCTGACAATCCCGGATCTCCCATACAATCCAACGACAGCACTGCCCACAAACACACTGCTCACCCAACCCGACTTCACAACATACCCATGAACCTGCAAACCAAACCTAATCGCCCCAATCACAGACCCCGCACTCAACCCACTACAAATAGCATAACTATCCAACACAAACTCACTCCAATGCATCCAAGCCAGAGTCTTTACACCCAAATCCCAATACCCATTTCTGCAAAACTCGGATAATAGTACATTGATCGCTGACGGGTCATTAGAGTTTGTGGAATTGAAGAGATTTGAAAGTAGAGATTGAAAAGGGGGTTTTTTATGGGAGATGATTGAGTATGAGAAAATGAGATTTGCGTGGTTGATTTGGGATTGGAATAGCCAGTGGGTTCGAAGGAGACGAGCGTGGAGGTGCTTGATGGATTTGAGGTCGCGAGTGAGATTGAAATGGTGAAGCAATGCGTTGATTTGATCGGGTTTAGGGGCTGAGAGCATTTGGTGATGAGGGATTCGTTAAGGTTTTGCATTTGATGTCATGGCTGAGTTAGCCACATGGGCATGTAACTCAGATGTTCGGGTTATCGATCAGACCATAACTAATTTGGATGACACATAGGGTTCATCGTCCAATTTGACTATGGAACAATTAACATTAAAAATATAAAATTCGTGTTTTTTAATTGAATGAGTACGTTCTAATCAATTGACGATTAAAAAATCTGTAAATATCTTAATCTATCAAATTTAGATATATGTTACGTATTCTTAACAAATCAAACCGCGAAAATATGAGGTATCTTGATCCAAAATTCATTTCTTGATGAAGCTATGTGATGCTTTGACATCAGGCATTAGCTATGTAGAATTTGAAGTTAATCAGCGTTTGATTTCCATGAGACTATGACATAATCACCTGACCAGATCAATTGACTTCTCAAAGTGGTTCAACCACGAAAGAGAACTCAAGAAACTTGATGCAATGTGACGTATGTGCATTGCATTGCTTTGGTAGCCATCACCAATTACACAAGACTTTCTTCCAGTCCTTTTCTTTCCATTTATTTTCCCTCCTTTTCACCAATTCAAAAACACATGAACTCATAATAAAAACAGCGACTACAATAAAAAATGCAATAAAAACCCTTTTGATGAACAAGCAAATTCAGCTTATACAAACTCCAACAAGATGTAGCTTCCCAGAAGCATGTGAATTTGTGATTGTTATTGCCCCCTTGCTCACCAAGCCATCTACAGTATTCCCTCCACTGTATAAATTTGCATGAAATGTCCCTGTATCTCACATCCAAGTTATCAGGAAACACGATAGGCCGGTGTAAAGTTAGGTAACAATGGAAGGCCGGTCTAGGAGAGAGGAGAGTAACGAACAAGTGCGGTATAGAGGAGTAAGGAAGCGATCATGGGGTAAGTTTGCGGCGGAGATAAGAGATCCCAACAAGCAAGGAGCGCGAGTTTGGTTAGGGACATTTGACACGGCTGAGGAGGCTGCGCATGCATATGATCGTGCTGCTGTTAGCATGAGGGGTTATCTCGCGGTGCTTAATTTTCCTAATGAGCATCCGACTTATAATTACTCGTCGTCTCAGTATTCATCATCGTCTTCATCTTCATCTTCATCTTCGGCTCGTGGGAGTAGAGGATCGAGACAGGATGTGATTGAGCTAGAGTACTTGGACGATAAGGTGCTCGATGATATGCTCAAAACTTACCACGACTAAACATTGCTGGTAGTAACTCATAACTTATCATGGATGACTATTCTTTTTCAGTATTTTCTTGTTTAGCTCGAGTCAATTCATTGGAACAATTTGTTAGGATTTGTAAGAATTGGGACAGGGGAATAATACTTGCTCATGTTCATTATAAATATTGAGCCTGTAATTTGAGATTGTATTCCAATTTGACATTTGTATTGGCTCTGTTTTTCCATTCTCTGGCTTTTGCTCTGTTTCTTCAAACTTACAGTCTGGTTAGGCTTTGAGGTGTACCCTGATACCGGTACGTGCAATAGCAATCTTTATGATTCAGGTACCTTTAGACTTTTTGGAATCACTTTCAGTGGATCAGTTGAACCAATGACATTGATTTCCACAATTACTTGAATGTGATTTACAAATAAATGTTAATAATCACATTTGAATCCTAAACTATCCTAGCCATACTACATAAATTACACAATGAGCCATCCAGCAACTTCAGTTCCTTATTGTTTGGTACTAGCTAATCGACTAGTCGGTTCATCCAAGAACAAAAGGATGGATGACACCACAGCTGTCTTTTTATCTACAAGATCTCCAAATCACTTGTCATTTCAATGAACGATTGTTCGCTGCAGGGAATGGTAAGACCACCTGATATTGGATTGTCAAACCCAAACTTTTCTTCTGCTAAATCGAGCAACTGCTTGAATGAGGGATGATTCAAGAATGAAACAGGAACAACGAAACGTTTCCTTTGAGACGTCTCACCAACATAAACAATCAGATGTCCTTTTGGTATGTCGTTAGCTTTATGCATCTTCTGTAGAATCTTCTTGGCATCCATGATCTTGGGCAGACGAATTCCCATGGCTTTGAATGAAAGCTTTTACACCGAATTGGAAGCAAAAAACGCTTGATCAGTTTTCTGTAGTGATATCGGCGAGCGTGTTATATGAATATAAAGCCTTTCTGTTGCAGGCGAAAACTGAAGTAGCTTGCAGCTTCTATATGGTCCAATTGCTACCTAGTAATTTTCCCTCAATATAAAGGATACCTACGTTGAATATCTTGTAATCATATCCACCATTTGCCAATAGAATGCGAATATAATTGGACCAGCATGTTTTTGAGTTGATTATCTATGTTAATGGATTTGGACCCCTTGAGTTGTTCAGTGAATATGGGTGGCTGGGGTGGCGAATTGGAACCACTTGGAAGTTTCATATCAAAGGACAAGTTAAATATGTTCTCCATCATGGATTAATTGGTCTACCACATCTTGGGTTAATTGATTATCGAGGTCATAATCCTTTCGTTTGTGACATAATAAACTTAATTCCATAACACAGGAAGTTATCGATTGGCATTCATAAAGGATGCATTATCGATTGGCATTCACAAAGGAATGAACTAATGATGCGCTTTTTCGCCCAATGCTAGTAAGAATACACAAGACTAGGTTTCAGTGGGTTAATTGTTGATGGTGTTCTTAAGACCTAGCTAGCTGAACATGATAAGGCGCTTAGTGGGAAGAACAAGGTAAGACCAGAACTAGTTGCCAGTCAGCCGCGCGTGTGATGAATCTAGTGAGACCCTGGACTAAAAGAACAACATTTTCAATGAATCACCGCGCTGCAAATACTTCAAGTGGGAGTTCCAGATAGCTAATTAGTATTGCTCGATTTGACCTTGTGAGCAAGTGCCTTTGTTTTGGTAAGGGAATGCTCAAGACTTGAACAAATTGCCTTAGCTGGGAACTACTTATGCTGGTAGCTTCCAACTAACAGGAGTAATCACTTGATCAAACTCAGTAATGTACTGGCCAGTACGTCCAACACCCCAAACTGGACCTAAACAATTTACACATGTGAACTGGGTTCATCTCTTAACCCAAAAACCATGGCTAGTAGGTTACGAGTTTTTTCACTTATATAAGCTGTTATCTTTTCTACACAAATATCAATGTGGATAACCAACTCACCACATGACCTCAACACAATGTCCTACTGATCTTGATCTCAATAGTAGCAATGTAATTTCTGTTCTGCAAAATGTTTGTTGCTCTTGATGCATACCACAAAATTCGGTTTATTTTTGGGTGTGCCAAAGTATTCTCCTAATCTCCGGAATAAGCTTCCTATGCTAATAATCTGAAGAGCTAGGGACAGGACTTCAGGTTGAACATAAAAAGCACTTATCCGACCTCCCTTATCCTTACGCTGCTTATCTGTATGTATGATTATGTAAGCTAGTTCCTGTTGAATGTTGATAGTCCAGATGCTTAAAAGCTATAATGCATGAACTGATCAATTTTTTTATTTTTTATTTTTTGACTTGATTATGTCTGCAATTTCGTTTAGGACCGGATTAGGTGTACGCTGACCATGCGTGCCGAGGGGGTGGCGTATTGGCACCACACAAGGTCTGATATGGACAGACCTATATTATGTTTGCGTTCATGAACTGAACTTTCTAGCATGTGTTTGGTCCATATCTTAGTTAGAGTAGCAAAGGTGATTGTTGCATCAGTGATGATATCATTATTGTTGACCAAGTGAAATGGTCCTAACGAGTAAATAACAAGAGGACCAATTCTGTACTTGTTGCTTCCTTCTGTTTCCAAAGACCAAGGAGATATTCAATGTGCTAAACAAACAATTAGATAAAATCTACTAGTTTCTAAGACCCTCTCGTAAAGAGAGAGGACAGAAGAAGAAGAAAGAAATCCACAGTAAACCTGCCATCTTTTTCAACCTGTCGGATCAGTTAGCATGGCCAGAATATGGACTGATAACCCGAGAGCCAGTCGCTTGGATGGTTATTGAGAATTTGAACCACTTCGCAGTATTGTCCTGAACAACCTGTGAAATAATCACAAGCACATTGGAGTAGCTGCTTCTGGCTCATCTCGATATACATCACCTTGGTCAAACATCGTTAAGTTTCTTCCGGATGTGAAGCAGTTTACGCAGAACACATGGTTTGATCGGAGAATATGAGTTTGTTGTTGAAATCTCTGGTTTCGTACAAATGTGTCATCCATGATAAAATATGCAACTCACGTTGAGAGTCAAACTCGCTTCACTATACAACTCAACCGTCCTTTTCTTGGACTCCAATCCTGCACCATGCCGGGAAAAGATACTCAAAAGACCAAAATCATATGCATTGAGAGAACGGTATGAAGCTTTGATTTTGAATTGAATTCATTAGAAGGCATTTGCCAATCTGACACATGTACATGAGTTATTCAGCAGACATTTGAGAAGTCAAAAAATGGTCATCACCAAAATTCCGATTAAAAAGTCATCGGAAGTCCTAAGGTTACAACAGAGAAGTATCTTATATACACTACAACTTACGACATGATACCAAATAAGATCCTAACGCCTCAAGTCACTTGTCATATCCAAGAAATATTCTTCACTACATGGGATCGTCAATCCACCAAGTACCGGATGGTCAATCCCGAACTCTTCTTCAGCTCGATCAAGCAGCTTCTTGAAGGAAGGATGCTTCAGATATGATATTGGAACGACAAACCGTCTTCTCTGCGATGTCTCGCCAACATAAACAGTGACATGTCCTTTCAGAGTGTGGGTACCTTCATAAACTTTCTGAAGAATCTGCTTGGCTGTGGTGATTCTCAGCGACCCGATTCCCATGGCTTTAGGAGTTCTGTTGTGCTTTACTCGGCTGTGGCAGTCTTGTTTGCTTTGAGCTGAAATTGAAATATGAGATGAGTAGAAAGTTATTCTGGAGAGCATTATATAGCAAATTTTCGACAACTACAACAAGAGGGGACTATCTACTAGTCTAGCCCTCTGAACTAAGGTAAGAGAAGCCTACTTCAACTTGCTAATGATACAGTTAATGTGCAACATAATCTATGGCATGAGAGTGGGCCGACCTATGTAAAACTACCATAGGATCCATATTTGTACAGAAGAATTGAGCTAATTAATTTGGTCTGCTTGCCGCGTCTCACTGGCTGCAAATAGGGGACAAAGTCACCCCACTTGCCTTTTCCTACTCCTAGAGAAGAAAAGTGTGAATCACAAATGACAATGATTAACTGGGGTTTTTATAACTGCCTTGACACAAAATGTCTGCGCTAATTTATTTTTTTACAAAGGCAGAGAAGGGACGACACCTAAAAAACAATGACCTGCTGGCAAGGTTCAATCACCATGAACAGAGAAAATAAGCACAGATGCACGAACAAGATAGCCCAATGAAGCAAGGATACAGATTGGAAATCTGTTTATTCTCAAAGTTTTTAATACCATTTTGCAACCTGAACGTCTTATGCAAGCAACATCAACTTTGGCACTTTCAAGCAGTTTCTTTGTGATTGGTTTCCACAAGCAATTTTATGCAAAGAAATCTAAAGCTAATAGGGGAGGGAGACCCGGGGGGG
>JAOVYX010022578.1:0-14453 GCA_035668315.1 Drosera spatulata
TCTCATGATCTAAGGTCATCAAAACTAATCAACACATCCCTACTAATGAACTACTCACACATAAGCATTAAACAAAGTATGGAAAGGAACATGGCAATGAAAACAAACATTCTGCAGAGATTGAATAACTGAGAATGAAGGTTTACAGCACACGAAGCATTCCAAACTAATGTTCAATGCTCATCCTTCTTGCGTTTGCGGATCAAAACTCTTCCAAATTCCCTCCAATGCTCATCCTTCTTGCGTCTCTCGCCCCCTTGATCGCCTCTGCCGTCCCTGAGAGTTTCCTCCTCTGTATTTTGCTTAGAACAACCCTAGGACATGTATTTATAGGCGAGGGTTTGCAATCAGATCGATCCGACGGCTGAAAACTCATATTTTGCAACTGGGGCATCGTCACGACCGTGACAATGACAGTCGCGCTCCCGCGACTAGTTAAAAATCATGGAATCTGGTGAATTTCTCCGTTACACCCGCGACATCCATGGCGTCGTGCCCGCGACACTGGTTCTGCCTATGACACAGCTGGTCGTGCCCGCAACCACTATGCTGTAACCTTAAAACTAAAATAAAAAATGCCAAACAAAGTCCAAAAATTCTAAAAACTTATACAAGACATCTGAACGTGCTAATTTAGCTGAACGCTGTGAAATTTTGCCGTATAAACTCTCGAAGCACTTGAAACGATGATGAATCGTGAAATCCAGCTTGTTGAGCTCAAGACTTACCATTTTCTTCATCCTTCTTCATTTTTGCTCCTAACTTCACGCCAATCTGCCAAAAACATAAAAGCACAGCAGTACCAATATTTCAAGGCAAAAAGACCCTAAAAACATAAAATAGACAATACAAAAGGAATAAGACAAACATTTAGAATAAAGAAATGATGTGTGTTTTCATACACATCAACCAACAATAATGTGGATGCTAATATTCGAACGTTTGCTCTTGGACCAAATAAAGGGGTTCAAAAGTATGATCAATATTTCATCAATGGGTTCAAATTCGATACTTTTGAATATGAAGAGCATAAAGAGACAATGAACTATATGGCATTTGTCTTAAAAGCGACGGAGCTGGAGACTTTTATGGTATCCTTCATAGAATTATGCGCTTGGAGTATTTTGAGATGATGGACCGTGCCATGTGGTTCTATTTAAATGCAAATGGTTTAATCGTCATCCCCATGGTACTAAAGTGCATCCGAGATATAAGTTTGTTGATATTAACCAGACTAAATTGCTCTCATATTATGACCCATTCATATTGGCATATCAAGCATAATAAGTATCATATTATCCAAATCCTTGGATAGGAACGGACAAAAAAGATTGGTTGGCTATATTCAACATTAAGCCAAGACCCTTTATAGATTCTTCGACTGATAAAACCGACTTTCAAGAAGATAGAAGTGGGGATCCAAATTCTTTATCAGAAATAGATATGGAAGACTTAGTCATGGATATGGATGGAAATGGGGAGGATGCAGAAGAGGTTGAAGATGAAGAGGAGACTGATGAGGGAGATGAGGAGGACGATCAAGATGATGATAACGAAGAAGAAGAGGAAGAAGACTATCAATCTGACGAAGATTGATGTGTTATGTTTTTCACTTTTTCATTAGATGTTAGGACTGAATTGATGTATTTTATGCAATCTTGATGACACTTTTATATGATTTTCTCTTCTTTTATTTATGGATTTTCATCGTATTGTATTTTTTTTTCATGGTTAGTGTTGAAGATATGCCTAATCAGGATAACAGAGTAGTGCAAGGTTTGCGCATAGACGGGAGAGTAGATAGTCGTTCTCCACCGAATGGAGGTCGAGGTTTTCGTATAAACGGGAGCAGAGATGATCGTTCCTGCCCTTCCATAGGTCGAGGTGTGCGTACTGGTGGTCCTGGACATACTTCTGGGGCTAGAGAGAGCCAATTTGCACATCTCAGATCTACACTACGTTACAGCAAGGACCCGATTGATGACTATCAGGGAGATGATTCTATGAATAATATTGATGATATGGATGACATCGTTGATGCATCTAGCCCAGACGATTCTATGGATGTCCCTTCGTACCCATATGAGACGGGGAATCCTTACGCACTACATGTTCTATCGCCGACTAATTTATGGTAATTTTTATTGTATTTTCATATTTCTTTTATTTCTATATCCATCTTTAGAAATGTTTGATTAATAAAAATTTCCTTATCTAGGTTTAAACGCACAGTGGTGTCTCGGTGGATCGGTGCCCATCTCAGGAAGTATTTTGATGGCCCTTACTTTTCATTTTCGACAGTGGGACCGCACACTGTCCATCGATGGTGATCTTTTTTTCGGGTAATTAGTTATCGCTATTTTATTTTTTTATTATATCGTATATATCCCGCATTTTTATGATTTTTGTTATAGCCACTATACTCTGCTTCCGACTATGACAATGATTTTTGTTTTATAATGTTGTAGCATGATTTTAGATTGGATATTTCCCATGCAGATGCTGTTAGGAAGGGATGGGAGTATTATGTTAACAGGAGGCTTTCTGATATGCACAATTATACTTGTGGCACGCCTCTTAGTAAGGTGATCCCTTGGTGCAGCATGGAGATTCGAATATAGTGTCTTGCTAATCGTGAAAAACCCGATTTTCGAGAAAGATCTAGAAGAAATACTGAAAATAGCATGAAAAGACCGAGCCTTCATAGTCAAGGCTCTGTTTCAACCACAGAAGTCTAAATGAAATTGGTAAAGATATAATTGAATTGTTTTTTTATTTTGTACAATTATGATCAACTCACGTTATAAACTGCATCTTTTTTCTATATAATTGTTATAGGCGAAGGAGCTTGACCGTGACCCGACTGCTCGGGAGATGTTTTATCGTACTCGCACAAAGAAAAATGCTACTGAGAATTCTGTAGATGTTCTTATACCGATGACAGAGCAAGGGAGGTGATGGTATGCATTTTTTTTTCACAATATGCAGCTATGTCACTTCTATATCAATATCTTTTTTATAGTAGATGTACTTTGGATAAGTTAACCACTCTAATATATCTCGGATATTTCTGTTTCTATTTCCATTTCTGTTTCTGTTTCCGTTTCCGTTTCTACTTCTGTTTCTATTTCCGTTTCCGTTCCTACTTCTGTTTCTCTTCCTGTTTTTCTTTTTGTTTCTATTTCTGTTTCTGTTTCTGTTTCAATGCACAACTAATTAGAGCAATGAATCCCACAGCATTTACTTGTTTTCGATATAGAATTGGACAAGAATCAGTTAAATGTCCACAATTTGAACATTTCTCACAAGCTTTCACTTGTTGAGGTGAATTAAAAACTTTACCCAACCAATTAATAATAGTGTCTAATTTTTGATCAGATATTGAACTACTTCCAACACTTTCTCTTTTCATATGAACTCTTAATTTAAAATCTTGAGAACTTTGAGCAGAAATCTCTATCAGCCCTTTTGCTTCTTCTGGAGTTTTATTTGTTAGGGCTCCACCGCTAGAAAAGTTAATTCTATCATGTTCCTCTAGTAGCATTCCTTCATAAAAATACTAAATAAGCAAGTTTCAGGCAATGCCATGGTGAGGACAGCTTGCACGTTATCTTGTAAATCTTTTCCCATATTCATGCAACCCTTCACCTAATTTTTGGTCAATTTTAGAAATCTCTTTGCTAAGATTAGTAGTTTGAGAAGATGGAAAATACTTTTCTAAAAATAATTTTTGTATTTCAGCCAAGGATTGATAGAATTGAAAGGTAATTCATATAATCAATTCTTAGCATAGCGTTGCAGACTAAAAGGAAAGACATAATTTTATTGTTTCAACAATGACTTCATTAGTTCTATTAGATTTGCAAATAACATGGAACTCTTTAATGTGTTTATAAGGATCTTCATCACTGAAGACAGACAATTTATTTAGGATGCCAAAATTTCATTTGAAAGACATGTCAACTTTAGGAAGAATTATGCGAAGGGGCCAAATTGTTGGACTTGAAAGCTCACGTAAAGTAGGATTTGCATTATCATTGAAATTATTAGGCATATTTCCTGCATTATTTGATATTTCAATTTTAAGATGGAGATAAATGACTTTTGATATATAAAATAAAAGTTAAAAACAATTTTAAGAAAGTAATTAAAAATTGAAATTATCAGTTTAGAATTATTTGACACGTCACTGTCTCTCTGACAACGGCGTCAAAATCTTGATGCGTGCTGTTGCGGGCACGTCAAATTAAAATTTTATATGACCTTGCTTACACTCTAAAATATTAAAATTAATTTAGTAGTGGAAGTAAGGGTCGAACCCAAAGGGACGATTGTAATATTATTTATTCTATTTTTAGTCAAAGTAATATTATAATAATGAAAATTATGATTGGGGGGGGGGGGGTGTAAACTAACTTAATTAAAAACTAATTGAACAACTAAAACTACTTATTATGCAAATGGAATAGATGAGACGCAAATGGAATAGATAAGGGTGTTTTCTAATCATCTAAAAGGTGTAAGAATTAATTTCGTTCTTGCTTTAAGGATCGATCATGGATGATAATTAAGTTGATCATTTGTCATTCAGAATGGTTTGGTTCCGACATAAAGGCCTTCTATATCACGTTCACTCGATTGTCAATTATCGCAACGCACGTATAATTAACCTAATCCACTTATCTCTAACATAACATAACGCATGTATATATTAGAAATAAACGAATGGAATCCAAACATGAGAACATACCAAACATAAATTAATAATAAGATAGCTTGGTCTACAATCCGATTAGTTGCTACTTAACATGACCAAAATAGTTTGAATTAGTAGCTAGATCAACCTATAATAGCATCTAAGTGATCAATTTAGAAGAAATCATAAGTTAATCATGGTATATCTAAGGTATAAAGTCATATAGGTGATCAATCTAGGTAAAATCATGCATCAACTATGATAAAGGTTTGATCTTTAACAACATTCATCATCATACAAATCTGATTGTATAAGATTCAATAATATCTCATGATCCTTTAACTCAAACTACATCAATCAATCCCTACGAATCAACTACTCAACCATAATCATGAAAACCATAGGAATCATAATCATTAATTGCATCATCATCTTCAGTTCAAAGACGTTGAAAGGATAGAGCCAATACAATGATGCAAAACGAAGATCTCATGTCCAATGAATAAGATCCGTAGCAGTATCCAGCAATCGACGCGCTAAATACCAAGATCCAATCCAAAGTAACGAAAAAAAGTATGAAAAGTGAATTAATCTAAAAATTTCTGCCATCAAAGACGATCAAAATCTATGCTAAAAACGAACACAAAAGGTCTATATTTGTAGAAAAAACTAAAAACCTTAGAAAATCTGTTGAAAATCTCGTCGAAATCTCGTGAATATATTTCGAAAAAGTCATGTTAGGATCATGATGGGGGCCTGTCACGATCATGAGCATTGTAAAAACATCTTTTGGACACTTTTTTGCCTTGCTCACGGTCGTGACAAAGCCCTTCACGGTCGGGACCAACCTTGAACCAACAAAAAACGTCACTTTTTAGCGCCGAACTTCATCTTGATCAATGGTATACCGTATGTAGCTCTTATATTATCATAAAACACTTCAAATGACATCCTTTGTCCTTCAAAATGGAACAAGTAAGCTTGTATGTGTGGTTTGACGCTAGGAGAGTTTGATGCTACTAACATATAAGCTTGTGTGTGTGGTTTTTCTTCTTCTTGTTTTTGAAAGGGAAGCATGTGTGTTTTTAAACAAATCCAACAATAAAGATTTAAAATCATAAGAATTTAAAATTATGAAATAAAAATGATTGGGTCAATGGGACAAAAGTATCTAATGTAATAGAGTTCAACAGAGTGTATTTTACTTGTCTAATTCATCAAGATAATTTTGTAATTTAGTTGCATAATCGTCAGTTTTAACATGATGCGTCGACGCCAAAGCTGTTATGCAAATAATATATTATTTGATTTGTGTTTTTTTTTTTTTTTTGTAAATACTATGATTTGGGGTGATATTTTGAAAATATCGAAGTTTTCAAGTATTCATATGAAATACTCCCTTATCAAAAGTTCGACCATCAACAAAAGTTGGAAAAATATCATTAAAAACATATGTATTTTGGTTGATTATATATGATCCATGCCAAGTAAATTATCCGTTTTCATTGCTGTTTTATGATAGTTTTGTGCAATAAAATCGTAAATTTTACTTCATCTGTCTTACGAAAAAAAATGTAACACCTGTCTCTTAAATCGTTCCATAAAACATATTATATTTTCTTTTAGGGAAATTTTATCAAAGAAGAATCTTTCCATTACTACGGTGACCTCCACTCATTTCTCATTATTGTATAACTCCAATATCATAGTAGAAAACTAATGTTATTGAGAAAAAATTATCAAAAGTTCAATACACTCATAAAAATCTGATTTGGAGCAAAGTGTTGCAAGATTAATTAGACGGAAGACGGGTGGTGCTTCCCAAGTTAAGTTGCTAAGCATGACTGAATGGATGAGAGCATGATTTCCCTAGTCGCCGACGACGATCCATGCTGGTGAAGTCATCCCAATGCGTGTGTATGGCAAAGAGAAGTCATCCTAAGAAGATTGGTGGAGGTTCCTAGTGTTGTGAGTTCCAAATCGAAATCCAAATTGAAATCTCTATCGAAGTCGAAGGGGAAAGCGAAGATGAAAGAAGTTGCGAAGGGATCTGTTTCAATGTTCAAGGGTACTGTAAACGGTGATGGTTCGTATGTGGCTAGGGCTTTGAGTTGGGCTGAGGAAGTTGAGAAATCGCTAAACACCTAAAATCTTCAATCCTTTATCAATTCTCATGTTCTTATACTTGATACGAAGGAAATTCTCTCCTCTACATCATCCCTTAGTCAATTTCCTTAACTACGATCTAGATTCGTGGATTTCTTGTCACAAAGTTTTTGACCCAAATGTGAATATCTTCATGAATTGATGGTTTAGCGCAAATTAAGTATATAGTTGTGTTCTATACAGCCTTGTGATCAATTTGCATATATGATTTGCGTGATTTGGTAAAGAAATAAAGAATTCATGGTTTAGAATTTACGTTTGAGACGACAGCTGTTATTTCTGGGATGCTTCAATTTCCTTTACTTCAATTATTCTTATTTTCTATTGATTATACATTGAATGATGATATGGAGCATTGAGGATGATGTGTGATGGTTGTGTGAGGTTCACCGGAGATAATAAAAGGATTTTTTGAATATTTTGTGTATGTCGGGATATGGCGACTGTGTGAATGGGTCATGCCAAATTTTTCTAAGATTGATTATGCTTTTTGCGTGATTGAATGATATGATTTGCATTGCTATATTGCTTGTTTTCATTGATATTGTCGGAATTAATTTGTTATGTTTTTATTGCAGATGTTGAAAAGAAAGTCAACAAGACCATTTGCTTCTCAGGATTTTCGTGTTCGTGCGGTAGCTCTTGACACTGAGCCATCGTCAGGGCAGCCAAATGATCACCATATTATCTTTTGAGGGCGCAAGCAAGAGGAATGCTGTCACCTATTGGTTTGAAGGGCTATTATTCAGAGCACGTTCTATCACGCCCGTAGTTTGAGGATGATCGGACTCCAGGATGACTTCGTGGGATATCTGGAGCATATGGGGATGAACGACTTCGCTACCACCTATTGACAAACCTACACAGTGCCGATATTAGGGTTTCTATCTTCTCTGGAGCTCGTTCTAGCGGGGAAGAAGAAACACTTCGACGAAATTCTTAGTTTCCACTTCTGCCTCAATTGAGTGGAATATTATAAAGATACTGCATGGCTGAAGGAGGTATACATATTCAAGATCAACAATATTCAATTCAATTGTCCGAAGTATGAGTAGGAGATTGGCTCTTTCTTCTTCGATATTACGGGACAAAATGTTGGAGAGTTTCGTAATATCAAGGTATCTTCAGTTCTCAACCCAATATTCTTCTTGCTGCATAGATTCCTAGCTCAAACTGTGTTTGCTCGTTTCGATACACTTGGGAATTTAAGGAAGTATGTGCTGATGTTTTGGTGGATTATGGGGAATGGATATCGTATAGATGTAGATATCGCTGCCATATGCTCAGACATTGGTGTACGCATGCTACCATGTTTGAGAACAAGGAGGGGAAGATATGTTTTGGCCCCTTTATCACCCCAATAGCTGAGTCGGTAAACTACAACCTGGCGACTCTTTAGCCAATAGACAATGAGGAACTCAACTACATGACTTTGTCATATTGTGTACCACAGAAAAGTTTATGTGTGAGGAGATTGCTGATAAGAAGAAGGACTATTATCTTACTTTCCCTGGTTCATTAAATATGGGAAAGCATCTTCGGTTGCCGAGCCTATAATGCAGTACCTTCAGCCATTACTCCTAGATTTTTCCTTCTTTGGGACTGCAGTTCCCTTCCTCTGCTGTTTATGATGATCAAGGCAATCCACATCCAGTTGATCAGTCAGAGGGACTGGCTGGATCATCTGGAGCTGATCGTATTAAGTTAGAGGGTGATGCTGGACATATGCCGTCGACCGTTCATGGATTAGCAGCTGCTGACGATCCATCTTTTATTGTGATTGACTATTCTTCACCTTAAACTGATGCACCTCCACCAGAGGGTGTCAGCCAGCGCAGACCTCCGAGGACAACTCGGCGATACCACTCTCAATTTGAGGGTGTGATGCTCGATCGAATTTAATGTTAGGAGGATCGTGTGCAGAATATTGAGGAGATAGCCAATAATGAAGACGGAAAAAGGGAAGAGTAGTTATCTATGTACGGTCTTTGTAGGCCCTATTATATTGGCAAATTCGATAGAAGGTTACATTATGTAGTTCTAAAGCAATTAGTACCTTGTTAATTAGCATTGTGCCTTCAAATGTCACTCGTATACACCTTTCTGTTATATTGCACGATTTTGTTTGTATGTGCAAGATGGCCAACTATTCGTGTTGTTATGATCTTGCCATATTAATGATGACTGTGTTAAGAGGTGAAATTGCAATGGTACATGAATGCTACTCCACCGCTATACATGAATATTAGGCGTTGTTGGTTTTCTATCGTCTGAAAGCTAAAACCAACCTTGACCATTTCAGTTGTGAAATGAAGCGATTCACTCACCAGGCATGCCTTCGACCATCTTTTTTTTTTTTTTTTTTTTTTGTTGAAGGATGCTGCAAAATATTGAGGAGATGATGCATAGGCAGGAGGAGAGAGACTTGACCGGGCAGATGCGCGAGATGCAAATCCATGAATAGCATGTTAGTCAAGGTCATTTTCAGCCACCACCACAGTGGTATTGTAAGCTTTATTGTTTATTTTATGCCATTGAGGACAATGTTAGAGTTAGGTGGGGGTGAGCTAATTAAATTTCTTTGCTTTTGAATTTCAGGTGTTTCTGACGAGTTTATCTTTGGCGTATTTTATTTATTCTATCATCTTTCATGACTTCTTTAAGTATGACAATAGAGTTGTACATATATCTGTCTTATATGAGTAAAAAAATTTATTCTTAGTCTTAATGCAAAGTGATACACGAACGTGTAGGAACATTGATTGATTAGTGATAATTATCAGATTATTGAAAATTTGTCATACTCTAATAATCTTTCATGACTACTAGTTAAGACACATGGGGGGAATATACACTTTAAACACTGGATGTGAGTGCATCTCTAAGGCTAGATTCTTATAATGATTGCAAGCATAGATATTAGCCATGTTTTTGGTATGATGTGTGCTTATGCACACATCATTTCTTTACTTTAAATTTTTGTTTTGTTCCCTTTGTATCGTCTATTTTATGTTTTTGGTGTCGTTTTTAGTTTGGAATGTTGGTACTGCTATTTTTTTAAGTTTTTGACAGATTAGCGCGGAGTTTGAACAAGAAATGAAATGAAGAAATTATGATGGATGCATCGCGCTAAAGTGCCGAAGTTAATGTTCGAATCATCGTTGTTTCCCGTGTTTTGAAGACCGTTGCGGTGAAGCTTCATGTCGACGTAGTTGATTAGTGTTATTTCTTATGATGTATAAGTTCATAGAATTTTTAGAAGTCGTTTAGTATTTTTTATAAACAGCAGCTTCGTCGCGAACGCGACTAATTTAAATCCAGCAAATCCAGAGCGTGCGACGTCGTGGGCGTGACTTCATGCGTCACGGCCGTGACATTTGATCAGATTGAAAAAAAGAATCCTAGCCATCGGATCAACTTTTCGTCGATCCCTCTCTATATATACCCGTTGTTAGGGTTGTTTTAGAGAGAATCAGAAGGTTGGAACGTCGTTGAAGAGGAGAGGAGGCAGAGACAAAGAGGAGCTGTTGTCATTGAGTTCTCCATAGGAATTGCTCGATCTTTCATCCTTTTGCATTGGATCTTGACTGGATTGCATCGTACATTGTAAAACTCTCATTCTCAGTCGTTTAAATCCTGCAGAATGTTCGTTTTTAATGTTAAGATTCGTTCTATGCTTTCTTCCATGCTTATGAGTGAGTAGATCTAACGTAGGGATGATTTGATGACCTAATGATGAGCCTAGATCATGAGATGAAGAATGTTGAACAAAAATCAGAATGTACATGATTGATTATGATGCACATGACCTGCTGTAATTATCATATAACCTACGTTTATTAGTTTGATCACCTAATATGCATAGGTTAGTGCTATAAATCATGCTTTGTGATTTATTAGGTAGCAACTTGATATGAAATGATTTAAGCTAATTGTCATTTATAATCCATGGTTCATATGCATGAAACATGACTAGTTTAAGATAATTGCTATGATTGTTTTGAATGGTAGTTCCATGTTATGATTCAACTCTTTTGACTAAATCATACTTGAGTTAATTGAAGTGGTTTAGATTGATTGAGTAAATTTAATTGATAAAAATAGTACAGCTTGGATTTAGCTACTCCACGTTATATAATTTTTATTGTTGCAATTATCATTCTCATTTGATAAAATATAGAAGCAAAACTATAATTATGTGTAACGCCTCGGCTTTCGCGCTGGATGACACGTGAGCGTTATGTCGTCATGAACCGAATTCGTGACAAGCCCAAATAAACCAAATGGGTTTAGTGGTATAGTAATCAAGAAACTGTAAACAGTAGTCACATTAATAGCTTATAATTTCGAATACCTATTTTAAGTTACAGTATTGGTGCAAAAATAATCCAGCTCAAATAGTGCATTAAACAAAATAGACATCTAATCTGCTATAATATCCGAAAGCACGTGAGATCATGTACATGAATGTAAGCTCACACTATGAACCTCTAGGTGCAGTTGAGGACATACCTGCAATTGAAACACATAACCGTGAGCTAAAGAAACTCAGCAACCTAAGGTATATGAATCTCAATTACAGGGGGCTTTCGCTAACAGGTATGGCAACTGCCGAAAGTCCGTAAAATATTTTAATAATATGATAGGAAAATATATGTGCCATATCAAACAGTATCGTTTTCCATTACTTTATATGTCTTCGTATCACTTTTAGGAGTCCTTCCTTTTTACATTTGCTTATGGTTCATGACTCAACCTAAAAGGACAATTTTAAGGATATGGCCGACTCATAGTACAACGATAAAGTGTCAATCGTCAGTCGGGCTACCCGATAGATTCTATTTTCGCACCTGCCTATTTCGTACGTCGCCTTACACTTCTTGTGCACTTTCAATAAGGCACCGAATGACAGCATTGAGATAATTTGGCCCCGCCACAACGGTGTCGAAGCCGCTGCATGTATGCAAAGAGGATGGGGGATGTCCATCGCTCCCTAGTTAGTTCTCACCCGTGACGATGACTCAGAGGATAACACTAGAGTACACTGACTCAAACCCAAGCCATCAAGTCTTACTCAAAGAAGCAAGGAATGATCTCAATGGATCAAAGAAGGGACGCCATGTTCGACCTTCTCAATATTTTCAGGTAAAACGACCAACAATCCAACGGATCCAAAAAGGGATGTCAAAGTCGACCTTATCAGTTCAAGGACGCGATATTTCTTATTCGTTCGCTTTTTCATTACTTCACATAGATAGTGTGACTATGCTCTACATTCCCGTTTTCTTTTTATTAAATCATTTAGAGGTCGCTTTCATTTATTTTTTCGAGAGGGTATATATATGATAATGGTGCGTATTCTAGTCCATTTCAACCCCAAATACCCAACATAACATATCAACATGTAAAACAATCATCCACGATCACGATCCTAGTGTCAAGGTTTGTTATTATAACCTAATCCTCCCTCATGGTATAATTAGTACCCTTTTTAATACATAAATCGCGTGATCGAGTAAAATTAGTCGTATCGCCACTCCAAGCATACATATTTCTAACGAAATAATCCATGGTGTTTTAAGATCATAATTAGCATTAATTTACGTGCGCATGTGTCCATGCATGTACCTATGCATATTTTTATCGAAACCCTAGTTTCGTTATCGTCTTAAAATATCAATCAAGCAACTAAGCATATCATCGCCCTCCTGGCGGTACTCTTCTCATCACATTCATCATAACACACCATATTGATGAAATATTAAGCACGAGACGGATCGAGTGGGGCTAGGTTTCAAGTCTGACTTTCCGACTAGTTGATAAAACCTATATAGTTGAAGTTTTGATGAGTACTATATAGACGTAGGGCATAAACAGAATCAAGTGCCGCATTGATGATTGTGTGAGGATCAATTGATAAATGGTGCTACGTACACATATGACCACCACTAATTCCTGATTTAGTTCGGTGTTACATCATGCATGGCATGTGAGGGTGCGTTAGTTGGGTATTTTTGTAAGCACTCATTTGTTTCTCAATTAAGACCTTCAAACTATGCTTTGGATATGTGGGTAGAGTTGGAAGTTTCTATTAATCTGAGATGGAATGTCGAGATTTTATGCGAGGTGATCAATCCAGATTTGTGGTGTCGTAGCCCACTTTGAGTTGATACTATTTCGACTTATAGCATGAGATCCTCCACTAGTGAAATCTGATATACCATCATCAGCTGATCTTGGAATTTGCCAAACTTTCAAGCGCTAGAAACTCCTGATCTGTAGTTTACAATCAAGGTTTTCTCTGTGATGACTGATACTGTGCAGGAAGTAACATTTTGTGTGGTGATTGCGACAATTAGAATCTGGAGACTGTTTTTGCACAGCAAACTGCTGCTTTGCGAAGCTTATGTTAAAGAATGGTATTAGTTGTGGCAGTGTTTATTAAAGCAACTGTTGTATTGTCCTTTGGAGTACCACTTAAGCGGAGTCCCCATCTATAAGCAGAAATTATTTTCTGGATTCTGTAGTTAAAGAAACGTTGATTTGAAGAAACTAGCAGGGTTAAAGAACTCAAAACTCCGCACTTGATTCAATTTACCCAACAAAAAATCAAGACTTTTCTCAATTGCCTTAATACCTGTCTTAATTTTTCTGGTTTGTTCTTTGTCTATTTGGTTCAAAACCAGAAACACAACTTGAAGAAAGAGTTCGAGAGCTTCGGCCTATCAAAGTTAAAGACATTCCTACACCCCTCTCAACCGATCCAGTGTTACCTCATCGGTTCATGTTGAATGTGTGTGAACAAATCAAGCTCTCTGATGGGCTCATATTCAATTCATTTGAGGAGCTTGAAGATTCCGAACTCGTTCAGATCCATCAGATACTCGCAGTTCCTATTTACCTGTTAGGCCCGTTTCGCAAAGCTGTTACATCATCCCCAACTAGTCTCCTACAGCCAGATGAAAGCTGTATTACCTGGCTGGATAAGCAGCCACCTAAATCTGTCTTGTACGAAGCTTTGGAAGCATCGCGTCCATCAGTGGGACTGAGTTCGAGGAGATTGCCTGGGGGTTAGCTAATAGCAAGGTGCCACTCCTGTGGGTTGTTCGGCCGGGACTGGTTTGTGGTTCCATAGAAGAATATCCACTCCCCGAAGGATTCCTTGACGCAGTTAAAGAAAGGGCCTATATTGTCAAATGGGCTGGAGGTTCTTGCCCATCCAGCTACAGGAGTGTTTTGGACGCATAGTGGATGTGTTGACGAAGGTGCGGCGAAGTTGCCTCAAATCTTCACCGCGTTCGTCTCCGCGTTGGCCGTTGCTTCTCCGTGTTAAATCCGTGTGCCTTGCTGCCTTGATTGGGTATAAAGAGAAGGAGAAGTGAGGAGGATTGAAAATGTGAGAGCCGGCCAAAGAAAGGGAGAGCTGGAGAAGGAAGAGGCAGAGAGAATTGGGGAAAAATAAGGAGAGAGAGAAATAAATAAAAAGGGAGAAGTTACTATTCACATATACTCATAAAATATATTGAGGGTTTAAGGAATTTGTTTAGAGATTATTATCTCTATTCCTTATCGTGAGATCCTCAATATTTTG
>JAOVYX010022579.1:0-14452 GCA_035668315.1 Drosera spatulata
ATTATCAATTGTTCTACATTCAACTTTTATTGCTATCTTTAATTCTTATTCTTATCAAAACAACCCCCACCCTCCCTCCCCCTCACAATTTTACAAAAAATTGATAGATTGATAAATTAATTCACAAAATCTGAAAAGGTCGTTCTCTGTGAGATTTACTCGTATTTATCACTATTACATTTCTGTTATAATTTTGTGGTGTGAAGTAGTGTAGATATTTTAATTTGTAGCATATCTATCAAATTTTGGAGCCGTTATCGGAGAACGGTGTGAATAATTTTAATCTCTATTGATTTTCTCTCTTTGTTTTATTTATCAGGAGCTTATTGTCTTGTGAGTGATTGTGAAGCTAGCTTAAAGGAACTTCATTTGAGCACCAAGACAACAAATAGAATGAGGTGCAGTGTCATCTTCAGCAAAAAATTCTAAATTGTCATATTGATGAGATCTTTCCAACTTTAAATATGGCGAAAGCTTTTGATGATCAAAATGTAATTACTAATGCTCAAATTGATAATCGCACACTTAGAAAATTAGCAGAATATGATGACAGTAATGAACCTCCATTGTGTATTGTTTTTCCTGATGCGCATGAAAATTTTAAGCTTTCTGGTTTCTTGCAAATATTACCAACTTTCTATGGTTTGCCTGGTGAAGATCCTCATAGGCATTTGAATGAGTTTATGGTGGTTTGTGCTAATATGAAACCGAAGGGGGTAACATATGAAGTGATTAACCTTAAAGCCTTTTCTTTTAGTGTTCATGCTAATGCAAAAAATTGGCTTTATGACATACCTAAGGGAACAATGAACACATGGGGACAAATTCAGTCTTTGTTTCTTGATAAATACTTTCCAACATAAAAAAATTACAACAATTCAAAAGCAAATTTGTTCAATAAGACTAAAAAAGAAAGAATTGTTGCACGAAGATTGGGAACGTTTCAAACGTCTCATCTCAAGTTGTCCCAAACATCAATTCCCTGAAAATCTTCTGATAAGTTGTTCCTATCAAGGTTGCTTTAAACCGGGGATTGGTTAATGCAGCTTGTGGAGGTGATTCTCAAGATAAACAACCACGAGTAGCACGACAAATTCTAGAAAAGATGGCTGCTAATCACCAAGATTTCAATCGCGATGATGCTTTCTCTTGCGATGTTCATGAACTGTCGTCTTTTTCAAATTCAGCAGATCAAAAGCTTGACCGTTTAACAGATTTGCTCGCAATGCTTTTCGAAAATAGCAATAACATTCCACAAATTGAATCATGTGGAATATATTCTGCTCAAGGTCATGCAACTAATATGTGTCCTACCCTTAATGATTACGAACAAGTCAATGCAATGGGAAATTTTTCTGGTCCTCCAAGACAATGAAATTTTCAAAATATAACTTACAATGATGGATGGTGCAATCATCAAAACTTCAAGTAGAGAACAAATAATCAAAATTTTCAACCTCTGAATCTCAACAGTTCTCCACAAGGAAGAGGTCAGCCAAGATATCAAAGTCAAATTCCTCAAAATGATAATGAACCATCTTTGAAGGAATTAGTTAAAATAGTGTGCAAAAGCTCAACAAGCTTCCAAGAAGAACTTCGCTCAAGTATCTCCAACTTTGAAAGTCAAGTGAACCAATTATTTTAAGAAGTGAACAACTTAAAATCTCAAGTATCTAATCAACTCTCTTAATCTCGATGTAATACTAATACAATCACTTTAAGAAGTGGAAAAGAGTTGAAAGAGCTTGAAACAGCAAAAGAAAAACAAGTTGAACCTGAACTAGAAATCAATCCAACCAATAAACCCAACAAAGCTGCAAACAATTTAAGCAATCCAGAAATTTTAAAAGTAATTTAAGAGAAGGAAAACAGTTCGAATCCTCCATATCCTAGTCGTTCTGCTAAGGATAAGAAAACAAAAGCTGAAAAAGACATTCTTGAACTTTTCAAGAAAGTGGAAGTGAACATCCCTCTATTAGAGGCTATCACATAATTTCCTCGATATGCTAAATTTTTAAAGGAACTATGCACTAATAGAAGGTGACTAAAAGCTAACGAACGTGTTACAGTTGGAGAGAATGTTTCAGCTGTTCTACAGAAGAAACTTCCCTCAAAACAAAAAATCCAGGAATGTTCACAATACCATGTGTCATAGGGAATGTTGAGATAGCAAGATGTATGTTGGATTTGGGAGCATCAATCAATGTAATGCCATTATTAGTTTATAAGTCCCTAAATCTTGGACCATTAAAACCAACAGGGTTTGTCATACAACTTGTCGATGGGTCAATAGCATATCTTGAAGGGC
This sequence comes from Drosera spatulata, assembly GCA_035668315.1. Classification (NCBI taxonomy): domain Eukaryota; kingdom Viridiplantae; phylum Streptophyta; class Magnoliopsida; order Caryophyllales; family Droseraceae; genus Drosera; species Drosera spatulata. The sequence goes on from JAOVYX010022579.1 coordinate 2,309, forward strand.
TGTTAAGGATGTTCTTGTAAAGGTTAATGATTTGGTTTTTTCAGTAGATTTTTATGTGCTTAAAATGAAGGATGGCCATGGGCAGTCTTCCCTATATGGACCTATCTTGCTAGGGCGATCATTCCTAAGAACAGCCAAGACAAAAATAGATGTCAATAATAGAACTCTTTTCATGGAGTCTGATGGAGAGATAATTACCTTCAAAATCTATGATGCTATGAAACATCCCTCTGACGAAGTCCATTCTGTTTGCATGATTGATTCGATTGACTCATGCACTTCTCTGGAAGATGAAATGTTTAAGTTCAACAACAAAGAATTTCTCAATGCAAGCTTGAATCTCAACACAAACGAACATGAACCAACATATTACAATCTTGAAAATCTGGAAGAAGAATTAAACCAACTTGAGAAAGAAATATATGTTTGCACTAAATACAAACATTGTCAATACATTCTAGAGCTAACGGTAAATCATGACAAGATGCTACTATCAGTAGTCAAGCCTCCAAAATTGGAATTGAAACCACTACCTCCACACTTAAAATATGCATATTTGGGTGATGGAGAAGCACTGTCAGTAATAATTTCTAGCAAACTAACTCTTGATGAAGAAGAGAAGTTAGTAAATGTCCTTAAAACAAACAACAGAGCTATCAGGTGGACGATTACTGATATCAAAGGGATAAGCCCTTCCACTTGTATGCATAGAATCTATTTGGAAGAAAATGCTAAACCATCAAGGGAATATTAATGCCGTATGAACCCTCCTATGATGGAAGTAGTGAAGAATGAGATTCTAAAGCTCTTAGATGCTGGAGTTACATACCCAATCACTGATTCTGAATGGGTAAGTCCAATTCATGTGGGTCCAAAGAAAACTAGAATAACTATAGTTAAAAATCTTGATGGTAAAATGATAACAACTCGAGTCAAAAGTGGTTGGAGAGTGTGTATTGATTATTGGAAGTTCAATGTTTCTACAAGAAAAGATCACTTTCTATTACCATTTATGGATCAAATGCTGGAACGTTTGGCAGGTAGTTCACATCATTGCTTTCTCGATGGTTATTCAGGATATAATCAAATCTACATTGCTCCAGAAGATCAAGATAAAATCACTTTTAAATGTCCAGTTCGGGCATTCGCTGATCGAAGAATGCCTTTCAGTTTGTGTAATGTCCCAGCTACATTTCAAAGATGTATGATGCCAATTTTTTTTTTACAACATTGTTTACATCATTGAAGCGTTAAGGGATGATTTTTCTATTTATGGAGATTCTTTTGAACATTATCTTAAGAATTTTGAGCTTGTACTTAATAGATGTATCAAAACTAACCTTTTTCTAAACTTTGAAAAGTGCCACTTTATGGAAAAACAAGGTATAGTTTTAGGTCATGTAGTCTTAGGAAGGGGACTTGAAGTTGACCAAGCCAAGGTTGAAGTGATTGGTTGACTCCCTTGTCATATTTCAGTTAGAGAAGTACATACTTTTTTCTAGGCCATGCGGGATTTTACCGCAGATTCATTAAAGATTTCTCAGAGGTAGCACAGACAATGTGTAAGCTTCTACAAAAAGACATTGTCTTTCATTTTGATGATGATTGCAAAGCTGCCTTTGATGCTCTGAGAGAACAGTTAGTAACATCTTCAATTCTCCAACCTCCAGGTTGGAACTTGCCCTTTGAAATCATGTGTGATGCAAGAGATAAAGTTGTAGGGGCTGTTCTGGGACAACGAGTAGGCCGTATTACTCACATGATTTATTATGCCTCTTGTATGTTGGATGATACACAATGCCACTACATAACAACAAAAGTTGAACGCTATAGTCTTTGCCATAGAAAAATTTTGTTCCTACCTTCATGGCACAAATGTCATTATTTTCTCAGACCATGCAGCATTGAAGTACCTTTTGAAAAAGAAAGAGTCCAAACCAAGACTATTACGATGGGTACTTTCGCTCCACGAATTCGCATCGAAATTAGAGAAAAAAAAGGAGCAGAATATTGTGTTGTAGATCATCTAAGCAGAATACCTAGAGAAGGAGAAGTTGTTCCTCTCTCACATGTATTTCAAGATGAATATTTTTTGTCCATCCATGGTGAAATTCCTTGGTATGCTGACATCGTGAACTATTTAGTCACACAACAGCTACCCAGTGAATTATCACGTACTCAAAGAAACATAATTGAAATGATGCTAAATATTACATCTTGGATGATCTATATCTCTTTAAATTCTGTTCTGATGAAATTTTGAGAAAATGTGTGCCTAATCATGAGACACAAGTGGTGGTCACTTTGGTTCAATAAGGATTGCACACAAGGTATTGGAAAGTGGATTCTATTGTCCATCATTAAACAAGGATTCATACGAATATGTTAAATCATGTTCGGAATGTCAAAGAACTGGAAACATTTCTTAAAGTGATCAAAATGCCTCTTAAGTCTATATACGTCCGTGAAATTTTTGATATATGGGGCATTGATTTCATAGGACCATTTCTACCACCATTTAGAAATGTTTACATTTTAGTTGCGGTTGACTATCTCTCCAAATGGGGTTGAAGCCCGAGCAACTCGTACCGATGATGCAAAAGTTGTTGTTGACTTTATTCACACCCAAATATTTAACCGGTATGCTATCCCTGAAGCTATCATTAGCGATAAGGGAACTCATTTCTATAATGGGGTGGTGAAAATGCTCTTGGAAAAATATCACGTTACGCATCGTATTTCCACAGCTTATCATCCCTAAACGAGTGGTCAAGCTGAAATCTCAAACCAAGAAATTTAATCAATCCTTGAAAAAGTTGTAAATCCAAATCACAAGGATTCGAGTGCACGGTTAGGAGATGCGTTATGGGCGTACCATACAGCAAATAAACCTCCAATTGGAATATCCGCATATTGCACGCTTTACGGCAAAGTATGTCATCTTCTAGTAGAACTTGAACACAGAGCCTTTTGGGCGATTAAAAGTTATAACATGGACTATGAATAAAGTTCAAAACAAAGAAACTTCAGCTTCAAGAAGTGAAAGAATTGAGGAACGAAGCATATGAAAATTCGAGAGTCTATAAAGAGAAAGCAAAACTTTATCATGACAAAATACTAAGTAGGAAATCGTTTCAAACTGGTGATAAAGTTTTACTCTTTATTTCTCGAGTTAAGTTATTTACTGGAAAACTTCATTCCCGTTGGAAAAATCCATTTGAAGTTGTTAAAGCCTACGATTACGGAGCGGTTGAAATAAAGAGCAACAAGAAGAAAAAAATGCTCAAAGTAAACGGACATAGATTGAAACAATATTTTTAGGGAGAAAGTTCTAAATGGATGGATGTTGTCAATCTGGAATTTCCATGAGAAATTAATTTGATTATATCGAGCTAACGACATAAAACAAAGCGCTTTGTGGGAGGCAACCCACATGTTATTAATTTAATTGAGTAAGTTAGTTTTATTGTTACATCGAGTTCTGAGAGATCAAACCCAAGATATTTTTCTTTAAAATTGTCAATGTGATGAACAAATACGGCAAAACATGTGAAAAGAATGGAAAACAGTAATCACACAAGAGAAATAATTATTTGAAACAAAAAACCCTAAGTTTTGGAAAAGGCACCACGCACGGGCCGTTACAACCTCCAAACTAAAACGCTCTGAGCACGGGGTAGAGAAGCCAGTGTTTGTTGGGCACGGGCTGTGCGTCCTGAAAAATCTACATACTGAAGAAGAACACATGCTCATGTTCTTCATTTCTTCATCTCCTAGACACGAAAACCCGCCACACCATTCTCCTAAAACACTAATTTCTTCACCAAATCCAGTGCATAATGGCTTAAATCGAAGCTTGAGACGCATCTCACACTCATCCATCAATGAAACAATCAATCGTCTATCGAATTTTCGGAAATCATCAAGAATTCAAACAAAGGTGAATTTTGAAAATCCTTAAAATTTCTCAATTTAATCATCTCAAATGCACAATGTTGGGCTTGAAATTAATTCCTGATGTTGTTGCGAGCATGTGGATTTGTTGGTTTCGTCATTAGATGAAGCTTGGAGATTTAGGTTTTTGGAGTTTATATCGATTCATGGAGATATTCATTCTGATTGATTTGGATGCAACGGATGGTTAGAACATGTTGCATTATACTCATGGATCATGAATGGATGTTAGGAATAAGTCCGATTGATGCATGGAGATGTATGAAGTGTTTTGCAAGTTGTGATCGTATATCGATAATTGCTATATCTCATTGAATCGATGGATGTGTGTTGAAATGTGATGGTGAATTGTGAATGGAGATTGATTGTGATGGAGAAGGATATTTGATGCATAATGTGGGAGTCAAGGGCATGCCTCAGCTCAGGGGAATATATAAAATGTTGAAATGTGTGTTGTTTTGATGTTTGTTTTGTAGGTGCCGCACAAGGATTTAGGGCCTTCTAAGTGCAGTCGTGTCCCTAGGCTGCCACCACTGCGTAAACCACTGTCTGGGCAGCCTAACGATCACGAGATTGTATTTCAGAGAGGGGACAAAATGAGAGGTATCGATATCTCAAGAGGATATGTCTCTAGAAGACGAGATACTTGGTCCCCCCTACTCTCACCACCGTGGGGCTGAAGGACGACACAGATATGCTTCTGAAGGGGTTGCATATGGAGCACTTGTGTATAGCAGGTGGTCGACCTATGAGAAGGTCGTGCTGGAGTTTTTGTACACCATCGAGCTGATCACCACAGGAAAGAAGAAGGAGGACGATCTGTTGGCTATTTGGTTTCGCCTTGGAGGTGAATCGTATGAGAAGTCGATCGCATGGGTCAATCGTGTGTATAACTTCAGAGCTGGTGGAGCTAGTGGAGTTCACAAGGGATGTTGGATCTTTCTGACTGGATCTGATTGGCCTCAGGACTGTGGAATTCAGGATGGCCAAGGTGTCTACAGTCCATAACTCGATGTTCTGGTATGTGAATTGTGTATTAGCACATATAGTCTTTGACCGCTATACAGTGGGTGGCATTTGCAGTGAGGAGTGCATGCTGCTATTGGCTATGTATAGTAGATTCAGAGTTGATGTAGCCTCTCACATGGTTCGACACTGGATATTCCATGCTTCTAGGAGGTCTAACAGCATCAGTTTTGGGGGTTTGCTGACCCTGATTGCTGTAAAGGTGGGGATGGACTAATCTACACTAAGTCGTTTTACTGGAGACATCCCCATGATAGATTTGAAATATGTGACTCTGACGGACAAGTTCGATCTCCACGAGGGCGACTATTATCTGTGATTCAGCGGGATCACAGGGACTCGCCTTCGGCTTCCTAGTGACTTCATCAGCATCACCAACAGGACTGCCTGGCACTTCCAATCTCTTTGCCTTAGACAGGCGAAGAAGTCCCAAGTATCCAGGAGATCAGCTTAAGATGCCCAGATCAACGGTAAGCTTCAAGGACAGCCAGAGCAGATGCTAAGGAGTCACCGGAGGGCAAGGAGGTGACAGATTCAGACATTGAGAGTGATGATGATGCGCCTCAAGCAGATAAGGTATGGCTAATGGGGATGATATTGTTGATGATATTCAGATGCCAGAGCCAAAGGAGATACCAGAGCCACCTATCCAACGTCAACGCTGACATGCTCCGGATGTCAGTTTATATGATTTGCAGCATCAGATGGATAGCTTGTAGCTACAGAGCAAGACGTACTGGATTAGGATAGATGGCATCTTGTAGCAGCTCACAGCTTAGACTACCCGCTTAGAGAGGATGGAGGATATGATAACAGAGTTACTGCGTACACAGCGTCACCGTGAGCGTTGGTACAAGCAGTAGGGCCACTTTGCACCACTATCTCCACCCCAGTTGTGATCCACTTTGTGATTATTGTCCTCTAGTTTTCATTTCTTTATTAATAACATTGAGGTTAATGTATTATTCTGATTTTGGAGAGTCTCAACTGAAACCTTCTTAGCGTTTATTTTTGTTTCATTTCTGTTTATTTGTACGTTTCTATTATGTTCTGTAAAAGGTGTCATGTCTGTTTTTTATTAATTCATTTGAGTCAGTTATGTTATTTGGATTTAAGTTGTCCTGTCCTATCTTATTTCGTAAAAAATAAAATTCAAAAGGAAAAAAATAAAATTTGGAAAAAAAAAATTGTGATAGAATTTGCTTTAGTGAAAGGATTTATGCAAGAGTTTCTAAGAATTATCCAAAATGTGTTAACTCAAAACAAAGAAACGAGATAAGTGTCATACTAGAATAAAGATCGCCTGAGTTGAATCTCATCTCATTACATAGCAGTTACTGTCCAAAATATTCCGTGGATAGTATCCTTAGCAAGGCATATTTGGGGTGAAAAATAAACGCGGGATGTGAGGGCAATGATAGAAGCTAGACTTTTATAATACAACGAGTTTAAGCTACTACTTACCTGATAGTGGTAAGATGAAGAGGTGTGCATCATAAATCATTTATTCCGTTTATTTGTATAGCCATAATGCTTTAGACCTCCCTTACCTAACGTTGTTATTCCCTATTTTTTCTTTTACCTCGTATTTCGTGTGAAATGATGAAGGGGCGTGCTTATACTTCTCATAGGAGTTATTTGATATCGCACATGCCATTAAACTCCACAAAAGAGCCCTTTTGAACCTTATTACATATAAGAGTTAAGTTGGCGATAATTGGGGATATTTTTGTATGGGATGGTTGGTTTCTATCTTGTAATATGGAACACAATCTGCTAGGATTGTATTGTCTTCAAAAAAACAAAATAATTACAAGAAAAGATCATTGCCAAAGCATTCCAGCAAGCGAAAAGCATAAGAGTTACCGTACCCCTTATCTCAGTAATCAAAATTGCCATCTATTTCTATAGACAAGAGTAGGGGCATGGCACTCAACAAGATGAGCTTGTTCAGAAAAAGGGAAAAAAAGAGAAGACAAAAAAGGGAGATACCTTTTGTTTGGTTTAGAAATTTTCGTGTTCTTTTGAAAGGCACAATGCCTTAAGGGATGGATGTATTGATCGTTTATTTTAACTCGTACCATATTCCTATCCTTGCATCGTAGCTCCACAAACCAAATAGCCGACCTTTTTTTTTCTATCTTTGTTATTTTCTTTGATCATGGCCTAATGTTGAAATGAGATGCGATGTACACTTGATAAGGGTAAGAAGGTGGTTAGTATGCGAATGATTTAGCTGGTTATCTTATTCAAGTTGAACTTTTATCCTTGTTTATGATATAATAGTGTTGATATGATCCTCACGATCACTATGGGATGGTGAGTGGTGCATTATTTGGAGATCGCCTAGAGATACTAGGATAATTGCATATAGTGTGGCGTGAAGGGAGTTATGAATTGGCTTGCAGAAATATGTGTGATGACACTTGCTTATTTATTGGTCTCGAGTTTCTCATTTTACATTGTACTTGTTTCTTCTTGTATGGTTTCTTTTTCTTTGGGACAAGCAAAAGTTTGGTTTGGGGGAGTTTCATGAGTGTGAAAACATGCATCATTTTCATAGTCAAAGTCGTTTCTTTGTGTTAGTTTTAGTGTCATTTCGTATTGTTTTGGTTCATTTTGTTATTTAGAATATCGATACCTCAGAATCTCTTGTTTTCACTGTAACAATGAAGAGTTGGATGTGTTTTCTGACGATGAGCTGATTATGAGTAGTTTAAGGCTGTTTTCTGAAGTTTTTTTTTTTTTTTTTATTGATTTTCAAGTTTGTGGAATGTGTTTGTACTTCATTGGGAGATAAAAATAAAAGTATGCATGTTTGGTACCAGGCACGGTTCGTGCACACAACGAAAAGTTCGTGCGCAATGAGTTTCCAAGGTTCCCTGAGCACGGGCTGTTAATACCATGCACTGGCCGTGCGCCTTATGAGATCTGGTTGTTATTTTTCTCTAATTTTAGGGGAATCCGTTACATTTTATTTTCCCTATAAATATGTACGTCAAAAATAAGAATAAGGAGTTCGAAAAAGAGGGATATCATCAGTTTTACGAAGGTTTTTCAGAGAGTTAGAGACGTCGCCTCAATCTGAGATGATGGTTTCTACGGATCACAACAATATCGACGCTACACAACTCCATCTATCAAAGAGATAATTATGCTTCCTCTGTTTAGACCAATTTTCATTGCTCTAGGGTTTTGTATCTCTCAACTCTTGTTCTTTGTAATTCGAGATGACTTTATATGCGTTTAGCATTAACTGTATGTTTTGGTAGCGTGAATCTAAGTATGGCTTAGTGGTTGTAACTTAGTCATGGAATTTATGAGACTTGATTTCTGTTTTTAATAATTTCATGTCCATTGTTTATGGTATCATTTCATGTGTTGGAATTATCTATAATTACTTGTTTATTGTACCTAGATTGGCCATCTAAGTATGCTAGCAAAGTATGTGTGCAATCAAGCCATTCTCTTTTGGTTGATAATAGTTACGAACTTGTAGTTTAATGTCATTCTCTTTTGGTTAATCTATGATCGCATATAAATGAGCACAATTTGGCTTCAATCTGTGTTAGGTCATTATTGTGAGGTGTTCGAGAAATGATCATAATGCAATGTGTTTAGTCTATGTTACATTCTCTTTTGGACAAAGAGTAAATATGTTAGTTTGGTTATGTCAAGTTTTATGGTAACCATTAGCTATATCGGCAACTCTCTTTTTATCGAGTGTAATTTTAAACACCTATCATAATAGAACATGAAATGAGAATCTTCAGTCCACGATTGAAATCCATGACAAGTGAAGATCACGAACGCCATACGCTTTGTCAAATTTGATTAAATCTCAAGAAAAAAATTCTAAATTGTTCTACATTCAACTTTTATTGCTATCTTTAGCCCTTGTTCTTAACAAAACAAACCACAAACCACACACCCGCCCCCGCCCCCCCAATTTACAGAAATTTGACAGATTGATAAATTAATTCATTATCTGAAAAGGCCGTTCTCTGTGGGATCGACTCGTACTTATCACAACTATATTCTTGTTATAATTTTGTGGTGTAAAGTAGTGCATATATTTTAATTTGTTGCACCTTGTGACGAGTTTTATTAGTGACAATGAGTACGCTCAAGCTATGGATACGATGCACATCTCTGAACCTGTTGAATACATCACCCGCTCCGAAAGGCATATAAAGCCTTCTCGAAGAACAGATGATGAATCGCTCGACGATCAAAGGGATGAACTTGTCACTGCCACGCTTGATAAAGAAGAGATGGTGGACATCATCAATAAGCTCAAGTCCATCAACTCTAACACCTTAATCTGGACGGTTTTGACCCGCTCACCTGTACACAAGCGGGCCTTAGTCAAGAAGCTGAATGAAGAGACCATCTCCTTGGACATCAACCCTGAAGCTCTGGTTGCCCATATCTGAACCTAGAAACAATAGAATACACCAATCACCTTCTCCATACCAGCTGATTAGAACCCTCACAACAAGCCTTTATACCTCACAATTCATATCCGAGACATCAAGGTTACATGAGTTTTGGTCGATGAAGGTTATGTTGTCAAAATCTGCCCTCTCGCTCAAGCTCATGCTCTTGAACATCTGAAGTTCAACCCCTCGACCGAGAAGATCAAAGGATATGATGAAGTTAGTCGTCAAGTCCTTGGTACACACATACTGTCGGTGAACTTTGGGCCAATTGAAGTCAAGATAGAATTCTTTGTTGTAGACATAACCTCCTCCAACAATCTGTTGATGGAACGACCATTTATCCATGGGAAACACATCATTGCCAGCTCTTTATTGCAAGCACTCGTCATGGTGTGGTGGAGATCTTAAGGGACAATCATCAGCCTGTCTTTTCAGTTTAGAAAGCACCTATTGATCCTGTCCAAGGAGGATTCAAAGTCTACCAAGCTAAAGTTAAGTCCTTCTCCATCCTAGACAAACTTGAATCAGAGGTACTTCTTGACCTCTATAATTTGCCGACCATACTTGAAGTGGCCATAGACAAGATAGGATCTTCTTGAAGCTAGTTTTGGCAAGTATAAGACTGGAATCACTGAACATGTCAACCTTCCACTCTACCTCTCTAAATACGTCCTTGGATTCAAGCTGGATCAAGAATTCGAGCCTTCTGAAAAGAAACCACGGTTCACTCTCGCCACTCACTTTGTAAAGGTTGGAGCAATGACATCAGAACCTCAACCCATACTAGGATTTGAGATCATCCATGAACTTTGATGGGGTGACATCCTCTCAGACTCTAAATCAGAAGCTTCCTCAGTTTCTGACTCTTCAGCATCCATTGTTTTCGTTAATTTGGAGTTGCTCTTCTCGATGGTGAATATGATCGAGTCGAAGAAAATGAAGGAGGAGTTGCCAAGAGTGATCGAGATATTTCTGAAGCTACTGGGGTGGAGAATGCTAGGGGCAATGGCTATAACCCCTTACTATCCCCTATAACTTTGTTTGATTATACTGAATTCCCTAAATTTTCATCCACCACTCTCAGATAGAATGGACCTACTATGTCTGTTTTTTTTTCCTGTTATTAATGAAATGAGTGATATTTTCTATTATTCCTACTTGGATGATTTCACTGTTGTTCAAATGTAATAGTGTCCACGCAAAAGGAAAACGAAAATAAAAATGTGAGTGAAATAACATATGAGAGATGAGCTGAACCTCTTTAATCCACCATAGAAATAAACCAATATTGATCCTGAAAATCCTAATACAATCAAGGTTGGTTCCTCACTTTTGCTTGAAGAACGAGAACAAATGATTTCTTTACTGAAGAAATACATCGACATCTTGGCATGGTCCTATGAAGATATGCCAGGCATCGATAGAAATATCACGTAACATCGAAATCGTTAAGTATCCAAACCGTTAAGTATCCTGAGTGGTTAGCTAACATAGTAGCTGTTCCTAAGAAAGACGGAAAGGTTAAAGCCTCTATTGATTCAAACAGTTGAATGAAAGAAGTCCTTAAAGATGATTTGCCACTTTTGAGTATCGATCTGCTAGTTGACAACATAGCTAGACATGCTCTTCTAAGCTTCATGGCTTGGTTCTCAGGATGTAATCGGATCTTCTTGGCCCAAGATGATGAAGAAAAGACATCGCTCATCATGTTGTGGGGAACTTTCTACTATAGAGTAATCCCCTTTGGTCTCAAGAACGCTGGCACCACCGATTAAAGAACAACGGTGGCGTTACTGCATGATATGATTTACAAGGAAGCTGAAGTTTATGTGGAGGACATGATCGTCAAGTCCAAGTCTAGGGGCAATCACCTAGTAGCGTTGTGTTTTTGTAAGGAGCTTTTAGCTTTTAGTATTGATTAGTATTATTTTGAATTCTAGTTAACTTAATGGGGACTTACTCTTACTAGCTAAAATAAAGACCTGAGAAGCTAAGAGTACTAGGGCTTCTTATAGTAAGACTATTCTTTGAACGACTTAGGAAAGTCAATATGAGAATTAAATCTTCAAAATGCGCTTTTGAGTTACTGGAGGGAAGCTATTTGGTTCCATGATTACTAACGAGGAATTGAGGTAGACCCCTACAAGATCAAGTCGATCATCGATATGGAGCTGCCGAAGTCTAAAAGGGAAACATAAAGTTTTCTTGGGAGGATCCAATACATCAATAGATTCATCACACATATGGCAAACACTTGTGATTTGATCTTCGTAACGATTCTTAAAGATGCGCCTGATGTTTGGAATGAAGATTGTCAGAAAGCCATTGATCGAGTCAAAGAATATCTCCTCCATCCAACGACACGAACGCCGTCGTAGAAAGATGTGTCGTTCATTTTATACCTGACTGTAACAGATAGGACATCAGGCTCTATGATAGCTCAGTTGTGTCCGATCAGTAAGAACGAGCGTCCTGTGTACAATGTTAGCAAGGAGTGGATGGACTATGAAATTGATATGTGCTGTCATAGGCACGTCAAATTAGAATTTATATACACTCATTTTCACTCTAAGAATATAAAATTAATGCAGTAGTGGAAGTAAGGATCGAACCCACAGGGACAGTCGTAATATTATTATCTTTCCAGTCACTATAAAGAACTATTATAAATATGAAAATTAAGGTTTGGGGGGGGGGGGGTTTGTTGTAAGAAACGACTAAA
>JAOVYX010022580.1:0-14451 GCA_035668315.1 Drosera spatulata
GGTTTCGTGTATTTGATGGGTTTAGGCTTTGTTTATTAAGGTGATGTGCTTGCGGGAACATTTTCGGATGGGAACTACCATGAGGGTGTCTTGGAGAGTTGGTTCGGTCAACAATGGTGGAATGGACGGACCTTTGTTCTTCTTTTAACCACTCTCTGTATCTTTGCACCGTTGGCTTGCTTGAAGCGTATAGGTAATTCTGCTGCCTGTGAATTCTACAAATGTATATTGCCAACCACGGATGTCTAAATTCTACACTTAAAAGCATATTAAATTTGCATACCACAAAAGCATATTAAATTTTACCGAGAACTCGTATATAGGTTACTTTTCCTTAAATTTTATATATTTCAGAACTTCTTACAACTGAGGATCATTTCACCAACGCAGTAGCTTTGACTTTAGTAAAGAAACTAATGGCGTGTGCACCTCCTTTGATGATACTTTCCCTACATCAACATGATCAAACTACTGTTGAAGCTTTGAGTTTCGGACTCAGTTATTAATATTTTCTCGAGTGTTCTCTCCGATGACCATAGCCTTTGTCTTTCATTTGCTTTTGTTGCTGCAGATTCTTTGAAGTTCACCTCGGCATTGTCAGTTGCCCTCGCAGTTGTTTTTCTTGTTATCATGGTGGGGATTGCATTTGCAAAGATAATCACAGGAACTGTTGCGATGCCCAGATGGCTTCCCGATATCCCTGATCTGGCTTCCTTCTGGAAACTCTTCACTGTTGTTCCTGTTCTCGTCACAGCATACATCTGCCACTATAATGGTATTTAGACTTCTCCTTTATGTTTTCTAGCTACCATATGGCTCTTGGTATTTGTTAGAAAACCTTGGAACTGGAACAGCCTGTGGCGGAATTTTGTTTTTGAGACTTAATAGAGATGGTATTTATCTCTACAGGGTGAAGATACACATACAAGATTCTCCACTAGACTTCGTTCTACATTGGAGCCTTTGGCATTGCGTATGATTATTAAATTTTTATTAATTGGTGATTTGACGAGTGACACTTGAAGGCTTGATTGTTGCAGTTCACTCAATCAACAATGAACTCGAGGACTCGACAAAGATACACGCGGTTGTTCGCACATCACTTACCCTATGTTCGACTGTTTATGTAATGACGAGCTTCTTTGGGTTCCTTCTCTTTGGTGACGGAACCCTCGATGATGTCCTTGCAAACTTTGACCAGGACCTTGGTATTGCTTATGGTTCTCTGCTCAATGATGCTGTTCGTGTCAGTTATGCTGCTCACCTCATGCTTGTTTTCCCGGTCGTCTTCTACCCGTTGAGGCTGAACTTGGACGGCCTACTTTTTCCCACAGCGAGGCCTATAGCTTCAGATAATAAGAGATTTGCTTTGATCACTACTTGCCTCATCAGTGCTATTTTTCTCGGAGCCAATTTCATCCCCAGCATTTGGGACGCGTTCCAGTTCACCGGAGCTACAGCTTCAGTTTGTGTCGGGTTCATCTTTCCAGCATCTATTGTCTTGAGGTCCGTTGTCTTTCCGAAACTCTCGTGGCTCATGATGTATATATGGATACCCCTATTTTTATCAACCATGTTGTGATCATATTTTCAGAGCTCAAATTTTCTTAGATATCAAATATTTAACAATAAAATCTGTGTTGCTTTCAGGGACCGATATGGAATAGCAATGAGGAAAGAAAAGTACCTAGCTGTATTGATGATCGTGCTCGCTGTTGTATCCAACCTGGTTGCTATTTACAGCGATGCATACGATCTATTCAAGAAGAATCCTGCAGCCCCTGAATGAGGTTCGATGCTTTTCCCGCTGGACTAGAATCGGGCATTGGGGAATGAACTGTTGCCTTGACGGTTCAAAATGGTGGCTGATACAGAGTTCTCGTCAATAAATTCAATAAATGAAGCCCTGCTTATTCTCTATATCTGCTTTCAAAGATATCTTAGGAACTTCCGTGGTATATATGTGATGTGTGTATATATATGCCAAAAGCGTACAACACATAGCCCCGTCTATTGTGATTCTGTGATGAGGTTGTGTAACTTGTGTCCTCGTATGGTTCGGCCTGTGTGCAATAGACAACCGATTTTCATGAGATTATCAATGAGATTCCACCCTTGAAGATTATGACTTCGATCCTGGTTATATTCTTTGGTGTTCAAATTTTTTGCTAAATTCTATTTTCTTAACTTGTTCAATTTATCATCATGAACTGTGAAAGAAAATCTTTGCTTTGGAGCTTCAAGTTTTAGGCATATCGTCTCATGATCAAAATGCTTTGTGTAGATGTTCTACTGATGGGCATGAACTATTTGAGCCTACATCAATGATGGTAAGCATTCCCAGAAAATTTCACTTAATCGTTAAGCCCATTCCTTTCACTTTTTAACCTCAACGGTGTATAAGGTACAAAAGCAACCCTAGAAGTGATCGTTGTCAGTATTTTTCCCGTCGGTATTTTTCCCACGTTTATTTCTACCAAAAACTTGCAGAAATGTGGACCTTATGCTGATGTCAACTGAACATAGGCCTGTTTGTGTGTGAATAGTAGTTGGAAGTTAACGTCAAGTTAAGGGTACCTCAAAACACATGAACATGGCAAATGCAATGACCTAATATCATACCCAATTCAGTTGCCTTTTTGCTATACACTCTTCAGCTTTCTTGGCCAAACCAAACCCTTTTAGCTTCTTGAATATGATCACCTAGCTTAGATGAATATTTGCCCACTTCATGTTTTCATGTCCCATGTAATGAGCGCTTCATGATATATCTTTTGTTGGAAAATTCGCGGTATGTTTCGCGTATGTTGATATAACATGACTGTGGAGGACTTTGCGAGTAGGAGCAGACAAATGAGAAGCGAAGCGGCGCCTTTGCTAGAGAGCAGAGAGGATGAGCAAGTTAGTATTCATAGGAATAAGAGAGCTTCTTTTGCTGGTTCTGTAGTCAACTTGTCCTGCACAATCGTTGGCGCTGGGATCATGAGCCTACCTGCGGCTCTTAAAGTATTAGGCGTTGTACCGGGTGCTATCTTGATCATCGGTGCAGGGGTTCTGACGGAGTGGTCTATCGATCTGTTGATTCGGTTCAGCAATGAAGGGTCTGTGTTTTCGTATGGGGATGCGATGGAGACTGCGTTTGGTAGAGTTGGGAAGGTTTTGCTTCAGATTAGCGTTATTGTTAACAATGTTGGCACGATGATCATTTACTCGATTATAATCCGTGTAATGTTTCTCCATTGTTTTTTTATGGCGAATTTGCCTTTTGGTTTCCTGTATCTTATATGATGCTTGTGTTTGGGCAGAAGATGTGCTCTCAGGCTCAACTTCAAGTGGGACTCATCACTCGGGCGTTTTGGAAGGGTGGTTTGGGGAACATTGGTGGACTGGAAGATCGTTCGTGTTGATTGTCATTGCCTTTGTCGTCATCATTCCATCGACGTTGTTGAAACAAATAGGTTAGTACTTATTAGCATAGCGGCATTTGTGTCCTTGCTTCACTTGCTCAGGATTTTACTCCATATCAGTATGCATTCAAATGATAACGACTGTGCTTCCTACATTTCGAAAAGGAAAAAATATTCATGCCAATCAGAATTGATAATGCCGGTGTTGCAAAGTACGCAGATTCATTGAAATACACATCTGCAGTATCGGTTGCCTTGGCGCTTGTTTTCATAATCATCCTCATAGGCATCACGATTTATGAGCTGATAAACCGAACCATCGAGCAGCCTGAGTGGTTTCCTGGTATCAAGAGTGTGTCCGTCTTCTTGAACTTGTTCACTGCTGTACCCGTGCTCGTATCTGCATACCTTTGTCACTACAACGGTTCGTTTCTGATCATCACTTCATGATAGAAATGAATACTAGATTGTTAACCATAGCATTTGGCATTAGATTGTTTTGTCTGCGAAAACTATTTCCCCAATACTTGCTCATCAGAATATCTCGAAATTTTGCAGTTCACGCAATAAAAAATGAGCTAGCAAAGCCTTCAGAGATGCCTGCAGTGGTAAAAACCTCGCTTGCTTTTTGTGGGACGGTTTATGCCATTACAGGTGTATTCGGGTTCCTCTTATTTGGTAGCTCCACTGCCTCCGACGTGTTGTCCAACTTTGATACAAACCTAGGCATACCATACAGCTCTTTGTTCAATGACATTGTTCGTGTCAGCTACACAGGACATATCGTTCTTGTATTCCCCCTGATTTTCCATCCACTGTGGCTGAACTTCGACAGCCTCGTGTTCCCATCAGCTGTTCCTGTGGCTTCAGATAACTTGCGGTTTATCTTGATCACATTGGGTTTGATTGGCATGATTCTGTTGGGAGCCATACTGGTTCCAAGCATATGGGTGGCTTTCGAGTTCACCGGAGCAACAGCCGGAGTGCTCCTGCTATTCATATTTCCGGCATCTATTACTCTCAAATAAGTGAGGTTACCACTGCTCTTATCACAGCCGGCTCCTGCTATAGCGAGATTTGATAACAGATTTTTTTTACATTCGCTTGAATTTCTTTTGATTTCACGCAGAGATCGACATGGCACAAAAAGCGACAAGATTATATCTGTTTCATTGATCATCATGGCCGTATTTTCAAATTTGGTGGCCATATACAGCGATGCTAGTTCCCTTCTCTGAAATCTACGCCCTTTGCAATTTGGATATTGTCGCCTTGATCAAGGGAGTGACCAAATATTAATGTCGGTACACTCCATTGGATACGATTACCCATAGAGATCAATGATCAGCATTGTTTTTTAGTCTCAACACATTGATTGTAAAGTTAGTACCATTGTATTTCGTCGCTATTTTTGTCATGATGTTTGCTATAGACAACAAAGAATACAGGTTGAGGGAACTGCAGGCATTTGCTAGAAATCGATTCGGAACCGTCCAGGAGCGGATTCTTTATTCCATCTGAATTGTGTGTTCCATTCAACCGTTGATTCCAACGAACTAAACATGACATAAGAGTAATATTACAGACAATCATTTCTGATGAAAAGTATAAAAAACCAACATTTACATAAGAAAAGTCTCCAAATGATTATATTAAAATGATTTTTAATATTTTGGTGGTTAAAATTTTTTGATGTTTTTATCGTTAAAACTATTAGATTAACTAATCATCTTAACTTCCAAAAGGTCCAACACCAAGCTAATACTGGGCTTCATTACATACTTAACACCGTAATGAGCAATTAGTCAATATATCATTATTCAATTAAACACAATAATTTCATTGAATGGACCAAACTTCGGAGATTAGGCAACCCATTCCACACCTTCTCCATTTCCAACCTCTCTTCCCCAAAAAGATACAAAACCCAGCGTTTCCTTTTCCATCCAAGTCAAGACTACTCTTTACCCAGAATCTTCCCAATTCTTTCCTCAGTCAATTCTGTTCTCTCTTTGAAGAGCTCTTCGTTCTACTCAATCAAACACTAAAAGAATCATAGCTAATCTAGAAAAAGAAAGAGTAACTCATTTCAAAGAAAATCATCAAGAGGGCAAAAAAAAAAAAAAAAAAAGTCGTGGGAGTTTGCTCCATTTGTCAAAGGTATATGCTTTGATCATCGAACTTTGAGAAATGTGTTTTGGTTATTTTCTTGTTCTTGGATACAGTGTTGGGAATCTGTTGTTTTTGATGATTTTGGTTTGTGATTGTTTCTATTCTGGGATTTTGAGGGGAACCCATGTTCTGGGTTGGTTTAATTGTTGGAATTATTGGGCTGTTGGTGTTGATTGAGGGGGTGTTTTGATTTATTGTTTGGGAATAAAAATGGAATGTTTGTAAATTACATGTTGTAAAAAGGGACTTGGTGTGTTTTCTTTGGGTTCATGTTATCTGCTTATCATACAATGGATATAGAAAATATATGGTTTGCTAGAAATTTTGCTGTGTGTTTGGGGGATATAGGGTGAAATCTCATCTTTTTCATTGGTTTGCATAGTTAGGTTAAGAGGAAGACAGTAGTTATCAGGACCTTTATGGGGTATGGAGAGTTTGATGTACGGAAGGTTACTTGTAAGATAACTTCGTCAGTTTTTGTTGGAAATTGTTAGTGGGCATATTTCCCCTGATTGCAGCTCCAGAAAGAGGTTATACTTGTCAGCTTAGTTTCTTGTTGTTTTGGCATTGTGGAGAATTGACAAAATGATGCAACTGGTTTCGGAATGTTGGTCGCAGAAGTTAGAGCTCAATTATTTGATGTGGTTGGCATTGCATATACTGAGAGTCTGAGTTCAATGGACAAATCTTTATATGCATCGTATTAAGCATACTATGACCTGGATAGTTGTGCGCAATGGCAATTGCCTTAAGTTATGGTGGGATGTGTTGAAGATGGGGATCGAGTTTTCTATATTCGTGTGGTTGATACCCTTTTCCTAGTATTGTGTTTGATCACATAATGTTTGTTTCATAGCATGGATGAGACAGTTCTTTAGCATCTACGGAACTCCTTTTTTCTTGGTTTTTTAAATGGTCATTAAAATGACCTATTAAACACTGCCCGTGTAAGATTTTATTGTTTACTATTCATATGTGTATATGTTGAGATTCATCCCTAGTGTCTGGTGTCACTCACGGTGCGTCAAGCATAGAGAACTCCATTTTTCCATGGGATTAGAGATGAAAAGTAAAATTTGTATGTCGCATTGCTTACTGTGGATTTCCTTGTCATTTCAGGTCTTTGCACCCGGTTTCAGTTTGGTGTTGCAGAGGTAAAAGTGAGTTTGGTCCTTCTGTTTCATGTCTATTGAGAATTATGTGTGCCTTTTCTGTCGTAATGGCGTGCCTAGTAGATGGCTCATTGATTTGCATTGAGTGATGGTGGGCAAATGGTTCCTTTTTCACTACAGCGGCAAGATAAGCGGGCTGATATCAAGATGTTGTCACCGCCCGAGTGTTTAAGAACATCGAAGCATGGGCCATCAGGCTGACTTGGTTATCATATGCTTGTCCGTTGGCGTGGCAGTTGGTGTACTAATAGCTTCTGTAGTATTCTTCTGTGTTAGGTGGTACAAAAGTCATTCTCACGTTCAACGTGACATAGGTGAGAATAGCATATCACGTCTTCGCTCGAATGTTCAAGTTGCAAGCGGCTACTCTAGTAATTCATTTCCAAACTCCGTCGTTGTTGATATACCGGAATCCTTTCCAAGTACCTCACCGCGCTCTAGGTGGATTCATCTTAACAAAGACAAGCCAGCTTCAGCATCCGGCTTGCCAAGATACCAATACAAGTATGTTTTCCTTTGTCCACCACCATACTCAATCTTGGAACTTAAATTGAGCTTTAGTGTCCCAAAATGCTTATGTTTTCTTTCTTGATCTTTTTTCCATGCTCAATTGATTCTGATACATTCGTTTCTAGTGTTCAACATTTGTTCTTTTGCAATAGCATGGAATCCATAAGATTTGGTACTTTATGATATTCACATATAAATAAATGTTTATCAAAGTATTCAGCTATGTGCTTATTCTTCACAAAGTTGATGCTAAGTGAAGCTCAAGTATAACAAAGGATAGATGTTTTCAGTGGTGTTAAAAACTTGCCATTGATGTCTGCTTTTTGTAAATTTCTGGTTTGTTGAGGCATTTAACGTAATTAAAACGCTTGCTGTAAATAGCACTAATAGGTCAAAATGTTATTAAAAGTAAAGTATCAAAAATTAAGGTAAGCTAGCATAACGATGTTCGTCGATGGTGCATCGATATCTAAGCAACACATAACCCTTGATGACTAAGCCATGGAATTGACACCTAAAGACCCATGTGTCAAGCAAAAAAGTCATGATATAATGTCTAATCATGCGCATGTCCAGGGACACCTAGACGACACATGACACATGTCGACACTTGACACCACATCATCTGACGCCTATGACAAGGCGTATGCATGTCATGCTGTAAGCCAGGAGGCAACACCGATGCAACACGTGTCGATCACTCGTTAACGATACCTATGACTAAGAGTTCACATGTCAAGCCGTAAGCGTGGGCTTGACACGTATGTGACACGTGTCGACTCCTCATTGCTGACGCTTGCGACAAGACACCTTACGAAAACTCTATAAGTAGGTCACGTTTAGGGTTAAGAGAGAAATATCCAACACCTAAAGTAGTACTAAGGGAGAGGAAGAGATGAAGACATAGCCCAGCCAAACAAGAACGACGAGATCGGTAAAAAGTGAAGTTTGACGCACAAGGGGGGCGAGATTCACCACTTACCACAAGAACTACGCAAGCATTAATAAGGTAATTATATGGGTGTTAAAAGCTTACTCTATGGTTCATTTTCATGGTTTTATCAATGCTTTACACTTCATAAATTCTTAGATTTTTGACATTATATATGCTTATGGATTTACCAACGCTTTAAGTATCGTATGAAAGTACAAGCCTCCTTACTCGAGAAATCCATGTTTTAATAGTCATCGTTATGCTTTATAATTATCATCATCAAGAGTTATTCCCATGGTTTAAAGCAAGAACTTTTCACAAATCTTTTTAGGTGTATGGGTGCTTGTTTTGAGAAATAATTCAAGTTCATGATTTTATTCACGTTTAAATTTCTATAACTATATGTATGGTTAGCTTTTAAACGTGGCCTATTTAATTCAACCATCCCTAAATGATTCATGAAAACCAAGTCTTTATGCCTGCAAAAGTCATGTTATATGTTTCTCTATGACATGTTTTTAAGCATCAACATATGTGTTTACGAAGTCAAATTTGAACAAGAGCTTTTAATAGACTGTTTTGCGAGTTAAGTAAGCCAAGGAAATAAAATTATGATCAAATAACCAGAGCAAATATGTACGTCAGTGGGTTTATGATGACTCTCTGTGCACCGAACCAACAGAATGCTTAACATAGCATGTCAAGTTACAGGAACTCGTATACATATTTGTTTTTATGTTTTAGATGCTTAGCCTCTTTCTTCCTATGTGATTTGGTTATGATAAGCAAGCAAGTGTTTTAAGAATGTCTTTTGGCATGTTTCCTCTACACTGTTTAAGTAATGCTTATATGTTTCAAGTAATGTAACCAAGTTTGGTCAAGGTTTTAAATATCACAATCAGGTTTGTTTATGTCTTTAAGTTTTGAACGTCCTTCGTGTCACGAAACTCTGCAATCAATTTGGAAAATAAGCAAATGAGAGTTCAAAACTCTTTTCAAGGATTTCCATGGTTTAATACTCTTTCCCAAATGCTTTTAACATGCTTCCGCTGAATTTCCAAGATCAAGCATGGTCATATCCGTTCATATGTACAAAATTTTCAAATATCTTTCTTAATATGACACGATCATACTTATAATCGGGATTTTACTTTTTTGCCTTACTTAGCTCACAAAACAGCTTATTAAAAGTTCTTATTTAAACTTGACTTGGTAAGTATATATATATTGATGTTTAAAAAACATGTCATAGTGAAACATAAAATATGATTTTTGTTGGCATAAAGACTTAGTTTTCATGAATCGTTTCGGACAGATTGAATTACTTTAGTCACGTTTAAAAGCTAACCATACATAAAGTTAGAGAAATTTAGAATAAAATCATAAACTTGAACTATTTCTTAAAACAACCACCCATACAGCTAAAAAAATTCGTGAAAAGTTCTTGCTTTAAACCATGAGAAGAACTCTTAATGATGATAATGGAAAAGCATAGCAATGACTATTAAAACATGGATTTTTCGAGCGAGGAGGCTCGTATTTCCATTATGATACTTAAAGTGTTGGTAAATCCATAAACGTTTATAATGTCAAAAATCTTAGAATTTATGAAGTGTAAAACATTGATAAAACCATGGATATGAACCATAAAGTAAGCTTTTATCACCCGTATAATTATCTTAATAATGCTTGCGTAGTTCTTGTGGTAAGTGGTAAATCCTGCCCCTTGTTTGTCAAATTTCACTTTTTATCGATCTCATCGTACTTGCTTAGGCTAGGCCACGTATTCAGTTTTTTCTCTCGCTCTGTGCTACTTTAAGTGTTGGTATGTCTCTCTCTTAACCCTAAAAGTAGCCTATTTATAAAGTTTTCGTATGGTGTCTTGTCACAGGTGTCGGCGACGAGGAGTCGACACATGTCACTTACGTGTCAAGCCCACGCTTTCGGCTTGACATGCAAACGTTTAGTCATAGGCATCGTTAACGAGTGATCGACGCATGTTGCATAGGTGTCATCTCCGGGCTTACAGCTTGACATGCATACGTCTTGTCATAGGCATCGATGATGTGGTGTCGACATGTGTCGTTTAGGTGTCCTCCTTCCTCTCTCGTACTTTCATAGGCATACATTACTTAACTCGCATGTCAAGGGAACGACTGTTAACCGAAGCTGAACTATAGTATTTTTCCTGCTCAGAGGATGCCTTTTCCTAGTTTGCTCATGAGCTTTTCCAGAACCTGCCTAGGTCGAGCGTTCTAACTTAAGTAAGTCAGCTGCAAGTTTGATCAGAAGGGAGGGCTTGAAATTGGAATTTGTAGAGCCAGAGCTGAGTCTAACATCAAGGTTGACAACAGGGCTGATAATGACTGAAATAGGACACACTACTTTTCTAAATGTAGATGTTGCTGGTTATTTTTCCATTTTCGTATTTTTAAACCAAAACCCGAGCTTTTCTATGACAAGTTGGTATTTCTTGAGAAGTGGTCGTCAAAAGCAAGTTAACTTTGGTGATTGACAAATAACAGCAATCTTGTTCATCATTTCTATGATCACATGTTTCTAATTTACTGAATTAAATACCCAAGGCACGTAGGATTTCCACACCCACCCAGTTTGAACCGTTCATGAACTCTTCAATCCTTCTTCATCCGTCAGAGTGTCATCCTCGAATGAATTGCCTAAACTAATCATAGCTAGACATGGATATATCGTGTACATTTTGTAGTTTTTTATACCTACAGCTCTTGCTTAAGTACCTGGCGAAGGCCTTGGCGCTTCTATGTTCTTTACACCTTTTACCGCCTCAAATTGACCTGTTGTTTTGCTGCAGGGATATTCAGAAGGCTACACAGAACTTCACTACCATGTTGGGACAAGGTTCATTTGGTCCGGTTTACAAGGCCAAAATGCCAACCGGGGAAGTGGTAGCAATTAAGGTGCTCGCTTCTGATTCAAAGCAGGGCGAGAAAGAGTTTCAGACAGAGGTAGGTAATATTGAATTTGAAATTAGATTGGAAATGAATTCAGTTATCTTTCCACATAATGTACTCGGAACATGATCGAGAATCATGTGCTGCATGTCAAATAAGATATCTTTCTTGTTTGGGCAGGTTTCTTTGCTCGGTAGATTACATCATCGTAATCTCGTGAATTTGGTGGGCTACTGTGTGGATAAGGGCCAGCACATGTTAATATACGAATATATGAGTAATGGGAGTTTGGAAAAGCTTTTACATGGTATGTTTTGGCTATTGTGAGTCATTGTGCCATCAGGGACCTAATTGTTTTCCCCCAATGCTTGTAATTACAAATTTACAATCGGTGAAACATGCGATCATGGATCTCACTTGTTTATGAAGCCTGATGTTTGCTGTTGCAATTAATATGAAGGCGAAGGAGAGGAAACCTTGAGTTGGAATGAAAGGCTTCAAATCACGCTTGATATCTCTCATGGGATTGAATACCTTCATGAAGGGGTATGTCTGCATATATTTGCCTGAATTTCCGAATATGATATCCGATGAAATGAATTCTTTTGCTTGTATCTGATGAAACAGGCAGTTCCTCCCGTGGTGCATCGAGATTTGAAGAGTGCTAATATATTGTTGGACGATTCAATGAGGGCAAAGGTAATTAAATTTTAACTGTAGACTAAATGCCTGTGCATGGGTATAGTTTTGCTTACCAGGCTTTTGGTCCAAATGACTGGATTAGGTTGCGGATTTTGGGCTGTCAAAGGAAGAGCATTTTGATGGTTGGAAATCTACCTTGAAGGGAACGTATGGCTACATGGATCCTTCTTATATATCTACAAGCAAGTTTTCAGTGAAGAGCGACGTATACAGCTTTGGAGTCATCATCTTTGAGCTCATCACAGCCATCCATGCTCATCAAAACTTGCTTGATTATGTTGATCTTGTGAGTTTTCCTCCTTTTAGTGCTTTTCAAGAACACAACCTCTACCCAACACCATGTTAAGGATACCAATCTAATCAAAGGTCGAGTTTATGAAGTTTATGATAATCAGTTCGAGCATTATTACTTTGCATCTTAACACATTGCCTTATCCAAATGCCCTTTCGGCTTGAAGCATGATCTCTCCCATCTTTACCATGGTTTGGATTGAATGCGTAGCATGACGCCTAGATTAAACTCGTGGCTTCTAGTCCTAACAGATATCATGTTGATAAATTCGCTTTATCAAAAGCTTATGGCTTATAATGATAGGCATATATGAATCTTTTTTTTTGTTTCATCTAACTGATCTCAACTTGTAGAAATAACTGATCTGTATGGTACCATCATCCCTAACTTGTTTTGTTTTTTGAAAGGCTGGAATGGACCCAGACGGTGTTGACGAAATTCTTGATAAACGACTAGCAGGAAAATGCAACCCAGCAGAAGTACGAGAGTTGGCAAAAATCGCCTATAAATGCCTCCACAAGACACCGAGAAAGCGTCCTGCCATTGGAGAAGTTTCACATGCTATAGAAAAAATAACACAAAGACGACTAGCTAAAGAGGATACGATGTCATTTGCCGCGGTTGATATGTCCCAAGTTGTAAGCAGGATCGAGTATCAACAAGTTGAGTTGAATAAAATGGTGAGCAGGAATTATGATCAACAGTAGCAGTTTTCCGGTTTGCCCAGTGCCCGGGAATTGCTCAGTTTTTGCTTGGACATGGTTTCTGATGTAAAGGTGGCTACCATATCTACTGATGATAGCAGTGTTGGGAGTATATATAACAGATTTGGACTTGCAGAATTCTGTAAATTTTTGGTTAGTAACATTATGGATTGATTATAGGGAAAGGACAAATGTTCGTTGTCACTTCGGTGATGACCTAGCTAGTTTGTTAGCGGCTCGCTCTCCCTTCGGTTATTAAGGAGTTCAAATATATTGAGTGCATATATGGTCTTCCCAATAAACTTCCAGTTCACTGCTTTGAGGTGTCAATTTGAATGATCCTCGTACTACTGAGCGTGCTACTTCCTAGTTTATCAATAATGCCATCTCTTTCAAACATGTGCGATTTCCACCTCTCCAAGAAATTTGAGCGGAATATGAGACAAAGCAGGAAGCTGGTGAGAAACAATATAGAAAGTGCTAACCAGAGCATTGCTTGGTCAAAAAGGTGGCTTAATATGCTTAATATTTGCTTTAGTAATCTAACCCAGCAACTCATTGTCTTGGACACCAAGTAGCCTGGTCTATATAATCGTGGGATGCTTTGTCTTTCAATTCAAGCTCTAATCGACTATCGAAACAAATATTTGCTACATTGATTCTTGGTATTCTCTTCTTTGAGTTTATATTCTCATCGAAGTGGTTTCGCTAGTCGTTGCAGAAGATGGGCGAGGGAACAAGGGCGAGCTGGTACATGATGGTCATTAGGCTGCTCTACACATGGTTTGGTGTTCCATCATCAACATACGAGACATTTGAAGTCTCAAGCCCTGCTATGTCAACTTCCAAGCCAGAGGCTTTGATGATGGCTGCATCAAAGCATTTCTCGGCCGCCCATAAGGTGCGGTTTGGCTCATAGAAGACCGACGCTTTGCTCTGGGCTAAAGCGTAACCGCGGAAAACGCTAGCATATGTGGCTTTTTTCCCTTAGTAAAGCATTGTCCAAGGAAGTGCTTATAGAATTTTTTTTTGGTTTTTTAAATCCTAAAGTACAAATTTTGATGTCTGTTTATTTATTACTCATAATTTTTTAATCGTAACGTGGATCAATTCGATTCAGTAGAAAAAATGATTAGTTTGATCTTCTCTACAAAACAAGACTAATTATGAATATCTTTTGACGATATCGAAATAAAAATACATAAAAAGATTGTTGTTTCGACTTTGTAATAAGTTATTCATCATTGATGTTATTTTATAGAGAAAATCGAACTGATCATTTTTTTATTATTGAATCGAATTGATTCGAATCACTATTCAAAAATTATAACTAATAAACAAATAGATATCAAAAGTTTGTGTTTTAAGATTTTAAAAACAAAACTAGGAAAAGAAAAAAAAACCTAAAACATTGTTTGAGGTGGCGTTTTATTAGGTAACTAAAGCGCTATTGTTATAACAAAAACGTTTTCGCCGGATTAATTTATTCGAAAGATAATTGTAGAAATTAATAAAATAATAAAATATTTTAGAGAGGGATTAGAGAAAGACAGAGAGATTTTCTTCTCTTGAAAATGTGTACATAACACCTTACAAATGAGCTCTATTTATAGGACTCAAGGTAATTA